>WYDF02000019.1:0-61704 GCA_009867245.2 Adranes taylori
TATATTTGAATTCAGATTAATAAATTAAGTTGATACACAGATCTGAAGCGGCTGTATTGATTAGATTACTTTTACCAGTAAATAATGATGTTATCATTTTCAGTACTGACATTAAAAAGTTACTTTCTGATTAATCTGTTCTAATTTAGATCAATAAGGATTATATTTGTATAATTTTCTCTGAAATAAAGGTTACCACATTTAAAAAATGATTAAAGTAACATTGAATATTTGACACATTATGAACTTATATGAAAACATAATTATTATTAATATGGCGATAAACAACTATTTATAAAAGCCGAAAAGAATTGTTTAATCTATATTAATATTTTCTTTAATAACATTTAACAACGATCTTGATAGAATTTTACGATCTTAGAAGTTTATGCGTAAAGCGTTACAATAACAGCGATGTTAATATTTAACAAAAATACTATCTAATGCAGTTACATTTACAAATAATACAAGTACAATTGCAGTGTCCTTTCATTAGTAAATTAAGTAATCTTTGATTACCAAAAAAATTTATTATCAAAGATTATGTACTCAACATAATTTGTTATTCTAGCCTTTAAATAATATCTTCGTATTATTGATGCGGTCCTTTCTACCTCAAATTTGTGCATTTTATCAGGGCCGGATCATCGCATAGACAAATGTTTAAGGCCCGGTTCTCTGAAGGGCCCAACATTGGTCAACCTGTCTTCTGAAAATATTTGTCAATAAGATAGTTTACTTTTCTTGGACAACTGTATATTTCTTGTGGGAGAGGGGGGTGGGGACGATAAGAAGAAAATATCTAGGGCTCCAAAGTGGCTGAATCCAGCCCTGCAGTTTATACAATTGAAGAGGCAAGTGGATGAAAGAATCATGTGACAAATACCAGCTTCTGAGTAAATTAAATTTGAATCATATTAAATCAAACATCAGTGCTCCTACTCCAAAACAATGCTTTATTAAACAAAACCAACTATGCTGTTCATAGGTGGTTTTGTTTAATAAACCATAGTTTTGGAGTGGCAGCATGTTGTTTGATTTAATTCAAATACTTCAAACTATTTACTTTGAACCATCAATTGATTTGTATTAACTGATAATTATTAAGGAATGGGTTTGTAAAACCAAATTTCAATAATACAAAAAAGATATCGTAGGTTGTCTGAAGAAGCATGTAAACTTCCACTAACAGTAACTTTGTAGGTTGTTTTAAAATAATGTACAAAAGGGTGGTTAATAATAACATTACTCTTTTGCGTCTTATACCTATAGGGTAGTCAAGCTATGGTGGAGCTATAGCTATCACTCAACATGGGTTGAGTGAGACGCATAGATTAATGCTAACTAGATAATCTCAAATTGATTAACAAATAATCAGTTTTTGTTAATCACATGTGTTTACATTATTTAATCTATGAATGCACGAATTGCTATGTAAAAAGTTATGATACATACATATTAAAGTAGTCTTACTTGACCTACACAGCATCACACATCAAGCGTTCATTGCTTTTTAATTGTTTTCATATTGTTTTCGTTGTGTTTGTAATATCGTATAGCTTAATTAAGACATGCATAGCTATAATTTAGCACATTTGTTATTTGATTGATTTCTATTTAAAGAAATAATATATCTAAAATAAATGAAATTCTAAGGAAATTAATGCAATATTAAAAATACTTATTGTTTTATGATATGTCCATGTTTTATCTAGGACATATTTCCTTTGATAGCTCACTGCTTCATTCAAATAAATTTATTGTTGAATCTTTGTAATATAGATTTCATCTTGTTCCTGTTGGACTGTAAGTGGTTCTCTTTATTAAGGGACGACAGGAACAAGTACGTGAAATCATATTTAACTTTTTTTTAAATACATTTCTGAAATGTTAAATTAGTTACTTAATGTTTAGCTGAATATCAGGATTGTAATCCAGATAATCTACATATTCTATTAGTAGTTTTGTGCAATATCAGAGATCATAAGGGTCGTAACCCAGATTATCTTGATATTGCACTAATATATCTTAAACAGTTATAAATGTTTTGTACAAAAGTTAATCGAAAGTACCTCGGCTTATGAGTGTCTCATCGTCAAGGTACCTCTTTATTTGTAGCTTAAACGTTGTACTTAAAAAATTAAATTAAATTGAAAAATACAAAGTAAAAATATTAAATATTTTCTCTGTTCATGTTTGAACACGTAATATACATCACCTCTTCTTCCATTTTGTGAAATGGTGATGTTAGGCGAAATAAAACCAGTCTAAGGATTAAGAATTTTAATTACACCTACTTTAAATAGAAAATTGAAACACATTAAATATTCTTAACTCAAAACACAACATAAAAAGAAATTGTTGAAAAAAATGTTTAAACATAAGTAACTACTCCTATGTTACTATTTTGTTAGGCTTCGTTTTTCGTCAGAAGTTTCGGACCCAATAGTAAGTATCTTCATAAAAGCCTCTCTGTCACTCTAAAATGATGGGTATCATGAATGTTGGCGATGTATGTTGTTCCAGTTTTCTGATTAATTCTACTGAATTCAGTATTTGGAGGCACATAGTTTATAGAGCGGGCTTTTTAAACAGCAAAACTTTTTTAAAGGTTGCAGCCTCATCATATGATTGCTCATATAATTAGTATCCGATTTTTTCAACCCAGATCTATTTAATCCCATCCCTAAATGGAACCTTTTCACCGAGTAAATTCTTTTCTTTTGTTTGGAATGGCATTTACGTTGCGAAAGTATTTTTTATATTGATTTTTTTTTGAATGCAATACTTTTGTGAATTGTACACAAGTGAATTGAACTTTTGAATTTTTTGTGCAAGCGGATTTAATATTTTGTTTGTATTGATTGAACTTAGAACTTTTTCGATCCGCTCGAAATCTCGATCGGAATCCACGTATGTGTGATTTGTCGTGATTAGACGCGAGTTCTGCCGAAGATCAGTAACGAACTCTTTAAATTGTTTGTCTTTTAGAACTTCCAATTGGTATCTACAAAAGTCTTTATATGTAATGACCGTAAGTAGGTGATATTTTTGATTATCCTTCATCCGTGATTTTTTGGGTTATCCTTCATATCCTTCATCCGTGAGATATTGCATTTTGTATTATGTGTAATAAGTAATAAATAAAATGTAATTGAATATTGAGTAAAAGGACCAGACGATAAAAAAACCAATATATGTACTTGTAAGTTATTGTTTTTATTCATTTTAGTTAACAACTACATCAACGTGTGCCTTTCTAGTTTGTAAAGTTTTCGTTTACGAGGTAATTATTAATATAACTTTTAGTTCTATTGGATAAAAATATTAAATGAGAATAATTTTCAGTGGCAGAATGCGAATCAACCTGTTTTCGAAGTGCTTCTGATATTGACTTCCTTCGTTTTGTCATGGGGCGAAGCTTGGTTTTTGGACATACGAGTGCTTCCTCAAGAAATGCATGCCAGACAATTTCTTTTTTCAGGTTTATTGAGTTTATTTTTAATTAATTTTATAGCTTTTAGGCATTAATCTACCTACAATGAAAGAGGTAGGAGTTAATCTGAGAGTGGAAACGGTTATAAGTTTTTAGGAAAAACTACAGTGATGTGAACTAAGCATGTAGTTTATAACAACTTGAACATCCTATATTTTTGAAAGAATATATTTGTTTCTTATTTAAGATAAATTATTTAAATTATTTTTAAGTGCAAATTATTGACCTTTTTATATTTGTGATACTAGTTTAACACATACAAGGGTGGTTTGACGGAAATCTAGCCTAAATAAGAAAACTCGCGATTTTCTCTCCTCTGTGACTTCGTTTGTGGCTTAAAATACTTATTTTGTGTGCGTTTTGAAATCGCATTCCTTACACTCAAAAGCTTCATTCGGTTATGATATCGTTTATGTCTTACAAGATATTCTTTTAATGTTGTTTTGAACCTACATTCCGTACACTCGAAAGGTTTCTCTTTGTTTGTGTATTGAGATTCCCTTTTTGTACAGTTTTATAACCACATTCCGTACATTCGAAAGGTTTCTCTCCATAGTATATTTTACAACATAGTCCCATTTTAAGGCAATACACTTTTCAAGACCACTTTCCAACTTCTTCTTCCCGTAATTTTACTCGAGCTCTTTAAAATTGTGTGAAATTTCGGTCATCACTTCATCCTTTGTTGCAAAGCGGCGTCCTGCGAGTAAGTTTATTAGGTTTGGGGACAGGAAGAAGTCGTAAGGGACTAGATCTGGTGAATACGGTGCGTGGTTCTAGCCTAATTGGTTCAATTTTGTCTTCGTATCAGCCGCTCTGTGAGCGGGAACGTTGTCATGACGGGAGAGAACTTTTTTGCGAGCCAAACCAGGATGCTTTTTCTTCAATTCGTCATCGAAACGATCCAATAATGCTGCCTAATAATCGCCAGTTATCGTTTTACCCTTAGCCAAGTAATCAATAAGAATAATGTCTTTCGCATTCCAAACAAATAGTCTCCATCAGCTTACCAGCCGATCGGGTTGTTTTTGCCTTCTTCGGTGGGTCTTCGCCTCTTTTTTCCACTGCTTTGGTTGTTTCTTCATCTTCGACCTGTAGTAATGGACACACGTTTCATTAAGAGTGACGTATCAACGAAAAAATCTTTCGGATCACTTTTTATCTTCACTAAAAACTTCTCCGAATCCGTCACACGTGTGTGTTGTCGATAGTAAGTAAACTTCTGTTTATATGCGTGTACACGAACTGTTTATATGTTTGCAGCGCCTGCTTTTGATTCGATGGTTTGCGGATTTTGATTCGATGGTTTGCATTGATTTTGTTGACGATTTCTGGTGTACTGACGATATTTGAGGGCCATGGGTGGTCATCATCAAAAACACTCGTAGGACCACAAACAAATACAGCTATCCAAAATTTAACTGTTGCTAGCGACGGTGCAGAATCGGCATTAACAGCATCCAGTTCGGCTTAGATTTCTACATTCTTTTTCCCTTTCTTGCGAAGAAACTTAATCATTGAACGATATTCGACTTTTTCCATTTTTCACAAAACACAAAAGTTGCTTGCTTGCGACGGTTGTAAAAATGTAATTCATTGTTCTTTTTGCTTCGAATTTTGATAGACGTCATGTGTTGGATGGAACATGTCAAAACCAATATGACGTGTTCTTTGTCACGCAAACGCCATGTATCAAAGGTTAGATTTATGTCAAACCACCCTCGTATGTCAACTATGTATGTATTATTTGAAATCTATTCACTATCAATAAAGCCACTTGGTTCAGTTCAGTCGTAGGTACGATAATGATACTTATAACCTCGATTCGCTACAAAGGCTCAGATACTTCTTGTTTGATTCGATACAGAACGATTCTTTCCTGAGCCTATTGTAAGTATAGTTTTTTTAACTACCAACGCAAACTAAACCTTTCCAGTTTTACAAAGCGTCTATAATTATCTATCTTTGTGTTTTCTTCCTGTCCTTTTGTCATAATTTTAATTTTGTAGTAATTGTCAATTTTTGTGGGCTTACAGAATGCTTTTTGTGTTTTCTTGAATTATATTTCAAAACTTATCTTATGTTTTGTGGTATAACTTGTGAAAAATGAACTATACTGCTAGGTAAATTCAAATATCCGTCAAACTAAGTACACTTAGTGGACAAAATTATATTTCTATATCTGCTTGATAGATAGATAAATTTTATTGGCATACTATACTAAGCTTTTAATGATTTATTACGTGCCATTTATTTTAATTACATAAATATGAGATTTAGATGAGGCTAAGTGCTAGGCAAGATTGATATTATTTAGTTAGTATTATTAACCTTAACGAGTATCTGGTACAGGTAATACATTTAATTTCAGTAACATTCTAAAATTCCTTAGTGTGCACCGTATGTTAAGATGCACATTTTCTCTGTTCTAACATGTATTTCCTTTGATGAATGTAAAACCCCATTACGTTTATTAGTAACGAATAATTTAATGTAAGTAACACCATTGTATTACATACATTCAATTAATTATTCTACTCTATAAATTTTATATAATTTAGTATCGCTTATTTATCGTGAGTAATAAATTTTATTATTTATTAGGTATGATAATGGAAAGTTAACTATTTAACAAACGTTTTTATAAATATCGATTAGTTATTATTGAAAAGAAATTTTAAGAGGACTTTACGTTTTTCAAATCATAATCGCTAAAAATGACCATTTTTCTATTTGTGCGAGAATACTTGAGCGGTTTGTACGTTTTTACTAACTTAATCTCCAATGTTAAACTCTATAAAAACATTATTCAGCAAGATATTTCGTTATTTCGCACATTACAATATTGGAATTTTCTCTTTGATGGTGAAACTGATCTTTTGTATACTTCTAGTAAACTGCAGTATAATTATAATTATGACATCAAATTAAATTCAAGGTGTGTTCATTCTGTCATGTTTCGAATAAGAAGTAATATAAACAAAATGCTAGATGTATAAACATCAATTATTCCTTTTTTTATTTATAATTTAGATCCAAGCACTGTAAATGAAAGGGCACCACTTATACAAAGCTATGTTCGAGGTTTGCCTTCCATGTATACAGAGAGCCTAGGTAATTTTTATTCTCTTCAAGGATCACCAAACGCTTCACTGCAGGGCTTTGAGCAGCTTGACATTAAGAAAAAGTTTTCTTCCGTCAGATTGACTAAAGACCAAGTGAGATTTAGTTACATCTTTATTATTTAGAAATGTATATACGTTTGTATAATGTCGTAACTAATCTGTATAATTCTTTGATTTTAGGAAAAGAAATATCAGACAAAAGCCAAAGAAACTCTCGATGAATCGTGGAAAATTTTGAACAGTTCTGAATGGATTAAACATAAAGAGAATAAAGAGAATGATGTTATTCAAGCAATGATTTTACCAAATAAATGTCGAATATTTAAAATGACGGTAAAGATTATTAAAAACTTCGAAAAAAACTGACAGCATCAAAAAATCAAAACAATCTGACACAAAAGAAAATTAAACATATTTCATATTACACATAAATAGTGATGGGTTCCTCATTTATGAGATACTTCATTTGCGGCCTCATTGTCATGAATTGTATTACGATTATATATTGTATAATTTATATTTGTTTCTTGATTTAACTAATTTATGATTAGTTGATTGATTAGGCTGTATATTAGATTATATTTAATTGCATGTTATATTTCATTGATGAATTAGATTAGTCAATTTAGATATATTCTTAGATGATTTCTCAATTAATTTATGCTTTATTAAAGAATTGCTTATTGCGATTATTAATTAATTGAATTAATGAGAGTCTGATATATTTTAGGCAACATTGCACGTCTCACCTCGACTTCTGCTTGATGAGCTTTTCTATCGCGTGGAAAATGTACCAATGTGGAATCAAACTCTGGTCGAATCGCACAAAGTTCAATCTATTGACGAACACACCGATATTACGTATCAGATTTCCGCACAAGCACCAGGTGTTAGCAGTCGAGATTTTGTCAGTCTACGACATTGGAGTCAAATTGATGATTATTATGTGATGGCATTTGTCGCTACCGAACATCCGAGTGTACCAAAATTTGAAAAATATATCAGGTTTTGTATATTTTTTTATTGCAAAAGTTTAATGTTTTAATTGCATGTCGATCACAATTTATTACATAATTCCAAACATTCCTAGAAATGGATCAAAAAGAAAGTATGTATCTTATATTGATGTATGTGTATTATTAGAGCGCTGATTTGTGGATTTTGTCGTATATATATACAAGAAATCTCACGTATTCTTAGATATTGCTAACGTAAATGCGTAAAAGTGTATTAACAGTTTTAAAATTAAAGATGGTGATTAATGATATTGAGAAATTAGGCACGCTTCGCATCAAGACGTGCTCTTATCTGATTTTCTACTTGAAAAATGCGGGCCCACGGACAAGCAATTTTATTATTATTATTAAGTGTCCTGTTAACAGGCCAATTATCATTTTGATGTTATTCTTACCAAGTTTCAGCAAATCTGAGGTTTTTTACATGGTTTTTTTTTCTTTCTATAAAGCGCTTACTGTGTTGATTTCCTGCTGATTGTGCCTAACAATCTATGTGTTTTTGAATAGTTCAGTTTTCTATTGCTTCTCTGATGGGAGTAGCAGGTATTCCTAGAGCTACCTCAGCGCCAGTGAACTGTGCGGTAGATATCTTCTCTGCTAGTGTATCTGATATTTGTTTGTCTACAGTGCGCCCATATCAGTGTAATTCAGTTGGTCATAGCCAGTCTGCATAGTGCAATGATACATTCGTTCGTCAATCCCGACACGTTTCTGGCATTGTTAAGCTCCTGAAGTGCCTCTTCACTGTCGCTTACAATAAAAATCCGTTGTTTGTTATCCCTCTGGACCTTATCCCTCTGTCGTTCCTCTGCAGCGATATTTGTGTTTCATTAAGTTTTAGAGTATCTTAAGATTTCTGATTCCTTCTTCTGATAAAAGGTAAACAACTGAAGTCTACTGAGGGCTAAGTCTTCAACCACGTTCAGTGTTCCTTGCATAAGGTCCCTAATAGTTGAATTGAATTTGTTTTGGGTTATGATGATAATGTTATTCGCTTACCTAACGGCGTGAATACATTGCCTTTCCAAACTGTGCAAAAGCTTGTCCACTACAAAGTACCTTAATATCGGGTTAAACTCCCCGCCCCCCCCCCCCCCTTGTGGGCATTCCCTCGACATCCTCACACTAATTTTTTTCCTTAGCAAGTTCTACATGTACGATTCTACTCTAGAGCATGGATTTGATCCACCCACAGCCGCGCATCTCTTAATTGAGTCAAAGGAGGTGTTATCGAACGCTGCCTCAAGACCTCTTTGTTCTCTATTGCTTTTGAATTAGAATTCCATCTTAAGGTCTTCTGAATTAGAACCCCATTTCTAATATGCCGGTTTAATAGCTTCTCTAAAGTTTTTAGAGTGAATGACATGAGATTTATAGGTTTGAAAGACTTAATTAGTTCATTTGCTTTACCTAGCTTTGGTATAAATACCACCCTTACCTGCTTCCAAGTCCATGGAATGTGTCTAATGCAAGGCTTGCCTTGAAAAGTTTAATGATATCCTGTTTAGAAAAGTCCAAAGCTCTTTTTCGTCCACAGCATTTCGTCCACAGCATTTCGTATTCCAGCATTTTCGTATTCCACACAATTTGGATTAGTTTTTCTTATGTTTCAACACATTTTGAAGTCATTGTTGTTATTTCTGTCCGACTTATAATTTAACCCTAACAAACTATATTAAATGAAACTAAAAACTACTGCATAGATGAACTCGCTCGAATCAGAACGGAGCTAAATCTAACGGCGATAAATATTATTTTATATCTTCTCTAGCTTAAGGTCGCTTCACTTTTAGATTTAGTTACGGGCCCGCATTGAAACTAATTTTGAAGAAACTTAATTTCGCTCAGCTTTGCTTCGTTTCGCGTGCATGTTTTCGATTTTCTTCAAGTGGACTTATGACTAACCTCACAAAATTTGTAGAAAATTGAGTAATGTTATTTCTCGTGGACAAAAGCGATAGTAACTATCAATTATTATAGTACGTACAATTCCACGCCAACACAATAAGACACAGAAATCTGCGCTGCAGTGACGTCAAACTGATCGATATTATGCTTGCAAGCAGTGGCGTCACTAAATAATTTAAAGTGATACTTTTAATTATAATAATAATACTAAATCTTATTAAAATAGTAATAAATTTTATTTAAAACATTTAAAAGATACTTTTTCCAAATGAATTTAAATATGTTTAATAATTTTTTCGCTTTTCTAGAAGGCAATTAGTTATGAACAGTACTGTTCATAATAACGTTGTCACTGCAAATGCAATACTTATCGCTTCATCAAGCGCATCACATATTATGACTAAATACGCGTTCTGCGCATTGTACTGGGATGAAAATGTACATACTATAGTGAATTTAGTTCTTTAAAATCCATGCTAGAAATATTAAAGAACCAGATGTTCCTTTTCTGGAGTTTTCTACGTCAATCTGTATTATAGTTCATTTCTTAAAGTTATATGTTTACAAGGAATTAGAAACATTGGGGTTTGATCAAGTAATATTATTAACTTTTCGACCGGTTTCGATTTAAAAAAATAACCATCAGGCAGTGTTTTAGCGAATGAATTAATATGAATCTACATTCCTTCTTTTTTGCTTTCTGTCAAAGTTTGTTGTTTGGGTGACAAATTTTGAAATCAGCAAAAATAAGGAATGTAGTATCATATAACTTCATTCGCTAACACACTGCCTGATGATGATTTTTTTAATCCAAACCGGTCGCAAAGAATAAAAGGAATAAGGAAATACAATTCTAATTTTATTTTATTAAGAAATAAAACCTTATTATGGATCAGTAAATCTTATAATATTATTAACTGTTCTCATTAATATTATCGTTCTATAATTAGCTTTATTCCGTTGGCTTTTAATTAGCTTTATTCCGTTGGCTTTGTTTTCAGAGGTGAGAATAGAATAAGTTGTATTGCCATAAATTCACCAGACGATAGCACTGAAGTTTGTAAATTGCAATGGATTTTAAACACCGATCTTAAAGGTTGGATACCGCAGTACATTTTGGATACTGCTTATGTTCACATGATGTTCGATTATGTGAAAAATCTTAGGATACATGTTTCGAAATTAACGGAACAGAAATAGGTTGTATGTTATATTATTATTATTATTATTATTGACAAGTTTAGAATCTGATTACTACGCTAAGTGTACAGCTGCATGAGTTGTATGATTTTTTTATACCATAAATATTGGATCGAGTATTTTTATGAGTACTGTTCGATAATGCAAAAAATTCTAATGTTTAATTCATTCGTACAAAACATTTTTTTAGGCTCAGGATATTTTACTAAGATGATGTTATCTCTTATGGTTTGTTTGCTTTGCACACAATTATCGAACAACTTTTATAATTTTATGTATATGTATGCTATTGTACTATTGTTGTTTTATTTTCTGATGATCAGCTTTGAGAAGTTGCTTGCTAAAGTGCAAATTACTATATTTTTTATACATATTTTTCTATACAGTCTGTTTGATCTTAGCTTAATCTATTGTTACAGATATGACAAAATGTTATAGGAGAAACGCTGTTCTGCATCTAATTTCCTATTATCTGCTATTGGATTCGATTCAAAATTTTAAATAGAACATGCTCAATTTTTTTGTATTCTAAAACTAAAAAATCCTTTTTATAATGACGTATCACATGTCATAGTTATTTAATCAATTAACAACATAAATCGATAATTAAATAACAAATCAGTGAAATTATGCTAATCAACATAAAAACAACATAACAACATAAACAAGTAACAATATGTAAATTAAGTTTAAAATTTCGGTTCATAATATCTAGCAATTGTTTCACCGCCTACCTCTCCCAAATCATGTGTTCAATTCTCTTGGGCGTGTATTTGTTATTTAATTGTCGGTGTATGCGCTTAATTAAGTAGATAACTATGTCATGTGATATATTGTTGTAAAGATTTTTTTAAAGTTTTAGAATACGTGTTAGAATATTGAAATAATTATATATTAATTGTAATATATATTGAAAATAGCATGGAAACACACAAAATAACATACATTAGAATACACGCTTGTTACTTGATTCATTACGTATTCGATTGTCTTTCTTATTATTGTATCATTAAATTTTTAAAATACGCGCGAAATTTGAAATATATGTAACACATGAATATAACATACTCAATAAAATTTGGCACGTTCCATTCAAACTTTTGAATGTATTTGTTAAATCTAATCCATTTGATGCTAAATTGTGTTTTTGGCTATGGCACAAAATAGAAAATTAAATATAGAACAGCTTTTTTTCTATAACATTTTGTCATATCTCTAATTTTGTCATATTTTCTCTAAAATTCTGTAATTTTTCTATAGATTACTATTCAAATCGAGTTTAAGCTAAATACGTTACTTTGCATTTAAATTAAAAACTATTAAGTATAATCATGTATTAAAATTGAGTTTAGGTCATTTCGTCATTTTATCGAACTAGGGTTTATGAGGTTTTTAAAACTGCCACGATGCGTTTATTGTTATGTACATATCCATAATCCAATAGTGGATTGAAATGAACGTAGATTTTATTCTTCCGGTTTTAAAATAAAATGATTGTACTAATAATCTGTGATGAATTATCGTATATTACGAATAGTTATCATAAGTTTACCATAATCATAGTTACATATTATTATATTTTGACACAAATAAATTTTTGATACGATATAGTTGTTTGTTGATAAAAAACCATCTTTGAATGTCTTTTTCTATGATATATCGCCATGTTTGGATTATTATTTTTCCTGAGGCGGAAACCATGTTTGACAAGCTTCTGATGCTATTTCGCACATTGCTGATAGTGTTTTTCCTGCATCGTATTCTGCTAAAATTATACATATTACAAATTAAATAACAATGAAGAATGTAAGTAGCATTTACCTTTTTGCAGTAAGACGAATTTTAAGTACGTAGGTGTTAATTTCGAAAATTGTGATGAATAGGATATTCTAAGAATTAGTTGTAAACATTGAGGCAAGGTGGACACGTGTTTCTAGCATAGGATTATAGCTGTTATCAACAGCTTTTCTTATTCCAAATGTAGGCGCAAGGTCTCATTCCATCGAACTACGAATCCGATACTCAACCATTACGTGCGCATGTGTGCACTACTAGGGCTCACTGACTACTGTTTTTTGATATGATGCACGCTTACCTAGATTATCGCTTACCTTAGTCGAACTGTTTTAGAGCTACATAACTAAATTCCCTTGCGGACACAAATTGAAAGGTGTTGTGAGTTTGAAACGTTGCCAATAATTAAATAATTCTAACTTAGTGTGTTTCAACCATGAATAATGCAAAAAATATGTAGATATTTTATAATTGTTTATTAAAGCGTAAATGTTCAGTATATTATTAGGCATAGTCATAAAGCATACATAAAGGTGGTATTTTGAAGTTGAAAGAATCATACTCCAAAATACTTGCACCGTACGGTTTTACACAAAATATTGATAATTTATAAATCAATATCATTTTAGAAGAGTTAGTGAAATACCAGGCGAATATGAACCATGATTCTTATGCTTCCTGGTATTTCACATCACTGCTATGAATAAAATTATCATTCTATGTAAATGTAAACTATATGATTGTTATGGTAGTCCATTTTAATAAAGGAATCCTCTAAACAGCATCACGTAACAAGCAAAGAATCTGAATTGTACAGATCATAAAGAAAAGGGAAACACAATTCTATGTACTTGGTCCTCTATCCCATTTAATAAAGAACAGGATCTAAACAGGATCTTGAAGAATCTCTTATTTGAACAGGATCAAAGATGAAGTTGTCAGAAGACATCTATTATTTTCTATAGTTCAATATTTCATCTTAAAAAATATGTAATTAAATTCATTATTAAAAGATATTTAGAAAAAACAAATTAGCTATACGTCAGTACGTAGATATTGTACTCAAAACATAGAGTATGTTCATATAATCAATATTCAATGTCAATTCGTATTATAATAAATGTGAATTTACATGAGCTATCGACAACAAATTCAAGTTTATAGTTGATATGATTAATAATGTGACATCTTAATAGCAAGCGACCGTTTATGCATATTCGTCGAGGTCAAGTGCGATGACATGACTGTTAAACATGTAGTGCTAATATCGTAATTGTGCTAATGAAATAAAGCAAAACGCATAGGTGGGCTATACCAAAAGATACACTACACACTTTTCATTTATTTAGTTAAATATCACGTGTTCTTTGTTATTGTTAAGTTTACTATAAAGACTGATGATTTGTTACAATAAAGCAAGATTTATTTAGTTAGCATTAAACTGTGCGTTTCACTCGAACCACGTTGATCTAGCGATAGCTCCATAATAATTAGACTACCCTCCAATTACGAGCCGCAAAAGAGTAGTTATTATTAACCACCCTTTTGTACAGAGGAAAGGATGGAACATTTCGCCTACTAAAATACATTGTAAGGCGTATTATCTAAGGTGAATTTTATGCTATATGCAGAGGGCATAGTTTTTGCATAGTGCGTCGGCTTGTCCTCAGCGTCAGAGTTGCAGAGTTTTGACGCTGAGGAGAAGCCGAGGAACTATGCAACAACTTTGCTCTCTCTCTCTATTAAATAATACCTTCTTCTTATTGACAATGCTAAAAGTAAATACCAAGCTACGAGGTAATAGATAAAAAAAGCGTTGAGGTCTAATGTCAAGTATGTTTAATACTAGCGCTAAATTCAAAAACATGCATGCATTTACATTACCGGCAAAATGTAGAATGGAAAATTTACCATATATTACTGTTCCTTAGCGAAACATTCCTGGTGAAATGTTTCGTCCGTTCACTCTTAGTTAGAATTTTAGTTGTTTTTTTTTTTTTGATTATTGACAACGTTTAAAACTCATAACACGTTTCAATTTGTTGCCCGCAACGGAATTTAATCATTTAGTTTTATATGCGCATGTACACAATAAGTATTGTCTCTTAGAGTGTTCGATGCTGGTTTTATAGATTAGCGGCAAGACCGTAAAGTATCCCTTTTTTGCCACAAAGTTAGTGCTTCTAAGTGTTGGATTTTATTTCTTTACAGACAAGCACCCACATTTTTTGACATTTTGAATTAAAATTTTAAATTACCAACGAGTGCATACGAGAAGGAATATTTCCAAATATTCTTAAGAAATCAGTAGTTACTCCGTTTTATAAAAAGGAACCTCGTGATTATTTGACTGTGGCAATATTTGAAAATTTTTTGAAACAGCAGTTATATTCTCATTTTCGAGAATAATAACTTGTTCGCAAGAGAATAATTTGGATTTAGGCAAGATTCTGGAACCAAGCATTCCATTGCGTTTCACACGAAATATTGGTAAACAAACTAATTAAGTACAACGTCGAAAGTAAAAGCGTCAGTTTGTTAAAATTCTACTTATCAGACCGTGAACAGTGTGTTAAGACTGGCGGGAAAGTATTACAGGAGTGCTATGTAGAGCATGGAATACTCCAGAGCTCCATATTACGTCCCCTGTTATTCCTAATGTTCCTAAATGATCTCCCAATATCTGTTGTTGGCGCAGAATCCATTCTATTCAATGCATTCAGAATCCATTCGAGACAATGGCCAATGCAGAAAATTGATTCAACACAAATAAACTAACATTAAATAGTACGAAATGGACGATACTTAGTTTTACCTTAAAAAGGATTTTCTGGAAATTTTAACTGGTAACAGTACTAAATTCCTAGAACTAATTCTAGACGACTCGCTATTATGGTCAGAACAAGGTCATTACTTAGCTAAGCTACTTGTAAGTTCTATCTTTCTTCTACGCAACCTTGTCTGAAGCAACAATACAAACAGTTTGCTATGCTATGTATCATAGCCATCTCAGATATGGTGTATTGCTTTGGAGGCATTCGTCAATCAGACACCGTCTTTTTGGCCTCCATAGAAAAGCCATAAGAATTGTTGCAAATCATTAAAAAAAAATTTGGGGTTTAGGATGTACAGAATTGGTGCTTATATCGGGCTTGTATTCTATGGAAGGTGCCATTTATATTTAAAAAATCCATGCTCACCTATCTATGTAAAATTTGTACCACATTTACAAACATGATGTAATTTAAACGATTTTACATATAGGTATGAAACTACTGCTCAATTGTAAACCTTTGTTGTTACCATAATAACAATATAAATTTTGTAATAATATATGTATTACAGTACTGCTTTAAAACGTAAATAACTTTTATTTATTAATTAGGTAAGTTTATAATTTCGAAAACTGCATATTGACTGTATGAAACACAGCTAGCTTAAAAAACCAGGTCAGAATAGAAGGAATCAATTTCTGGCATATGTAATAGCCTTCATCGTTACTCTCTGGTTTCAATGGGTACATTTTGGTCAGCTTATGATAACTAACCACTCTGCACACAGACTCAACTGGTTTGTATAAACTAATGAAAATATTCTATATAATGTACACGAATGCATTATTACCGAAATCTATGAACGTAGCTGGCAATCAGACGAAACAATTTTCAAATTCCGGTGGGTAAATATGCACAATTGTTAGTTTACATTAACTGACTACAATGAAGCCATTGAAAGCAGATGGCCTGATGAAGGCTACCATTTATGTCAGAAATGAATTCTATACATCCTGACCCGGTTTTTTAAGCTAGTTAGGTGTTTCATAAAGTCAATATGCAGTTTGCGAAATAATTAATTTACCTAATTAATAATATAAATTTACCTTGCATAATTGTGCCTCTTTTTCCGAATATTGAACCATTAAATGGTGGCTTCTTATACGAAGCATCAGCAATCCATAGAGTTCCCAAAAACATACCAATTATGACCACAATTAAAAATTTCGTTGAAATTCTTGAAGCCATTATATTCTATTTTATTGTATGACCTAAAATTTATTTTTGTTGGTCATTCTTAATTGTATTAACAGGCTTATTTCTTAATTGCGGGTTATTTTAATATTATTTTTGTATTTTTTATTTAACCGTTGTGTATACGGATATAAATAAACTTCTAAGTGCACGGATAGATACACATGTACCTCTACTACAGCGCATAAGCAAAAACAAGCTCCAACATGTATCACCGTAGACGTTTTGTATTTTTTCAGTAGTTTAGACATAGCTCTTAGTATATGTGCTACTAGTGCTAGAATTCGATTGTTGTTGTTTTTTGATTAAATATTTTTAACAATGAACGTAAGAGGATTATCTTCTGAAGAATACAGTCGGAAGAATACAATAATAATGTATAAGTTATACATTATTATTGATTGATATACATTGAGATTTAATCACTAGTTTTATGATTTGATACACACACAGTTTGAACTACGAAGAAGAACAGACGTATTTACAAAGTTTATTGGATACTGATGATGCAGATCTGGATAACATGCCAGAAAATGAAATATTTGATAGTAATTCTGACGACGAATGGCTCCCACCACGAGAAAATAGCATAAATGATTCTCAAGTAAATATTTATATTTGATTTCTAGTAGTTATATTTATCAAATATTTGTTGTAGACGGTTTGTGAGTAATCGAATATAGAATACGTTCTTTCTGACCAAAATATACACATCAAACTTGATTCATCATATAGTGAAGATGAAGTCGATGGCAACGATGATAGAAATGATGAACATATTTCAACTTCAAGCACCTTATTCGGTAAAGATGGAACTGTCTGGAATTCTGAACCACGAATGCGACGGCAAACACTAAGCCAAATTATATTTCCGAAAAACCTGGACGAATCAGGTCCACAAAAAATCTTTTGCCACATGAAGTCTTCAAGTGCATTCTATCGGACGCAATGTATGATCTAATAGTTAGGAAAACAAATAGCAAAGCTATAAAAGTGTATGAAAAATAGAACGCTGAGCACCGAGATAAACCAATGAAACAATGGAGCAATCTTTCTGAAGAATGGGGTATTTAGGAATACTCATTACGACTGGAGTGCATCATTCTAGTTCAGAACATCTCAGGGAACTATGGAGAAGTGATGCTAATCCTTTGTATAGAGCAACTTTGTCCATTACTATATTTTGTGAAATAAGTCGGTTTATTCGATTTGACAATGACGACACTAGAAAAGAACGCTTACTAACCGATAAAGCAGCAGGTATTGCAGTCATTTGGTTCATGCTGAATGCCAATTTACGCTCACATTATATTCCATCTAAATGCATAGTTATTGACGAACAAGTTATTTCCATATAGGGCAGAACAAGATTCACGCAATACATGTCATCAAAGCCGGCAAAGTATGGAATTAAAATTTGGTGGATATATAATGGCGACACATCCTATCCACTTACAGGTCAAATATATTCCGGAAAGCCAGTTATACGGCGAGAAATTAATCAAGGAGAACGAGTTGTACGAGATTTGGCAGTTCTCTATTAAAATACGGGTCGTAATATTATTATGGACAACTTTTTCATGTCTTTACCTATTGCGCGGCTCTTACTGTCAGTGGTTGGTACGCTAAAAAAGAATAAGGCAGGCATACCACCACAAAGGACGACAAGTAGACAACGTAAAGAATTTTCTTCTAGTTTTGAATTTAGTGAATACGGAATGGTAACGCTATCTTCATATGTACCAAACAAAGGTAAATCCGTTACTTTATTGTCAACAATGCACAATGATGACAGTGTTTCTGGACCAAAAAACAAACCAGAATTAATTAATTATTTGAATTCCACTAAAAGTGGAGTTGATAATGTGGACAAATTGTTAAAACATTATTCAACAAAACGAAAGTTAACCTAGTAGATAATAAAACTTCAGAAAAATAACCTAGTAGATTATAAAATTTCCTGCGGTCGTCGAAATTCTATAAGGATTTGGGACGGTATTTAGTAATGCCTTCTATAGAAAAAAGATCACAATTGCCACACGTTGCGAAAGTGTTTTCTACAAGGCTCGCCATAGAATCTATGATTGGTCATCCGATTTTCGCAGGCCCATCAACAAGTGTTTTTCGACAACAAGATACCAAAAAACACAAACCCGTTGTAGTATCATGTTATTTATGTCGGTCACAATACAAGAAACAAAGGAAAACAAGAAAATCTTGCTGCGTCTGTACTCGTCCTATTTCTGATCAACTAGTCTCGGAGCACGCACTATGTGATTATGTAACCAGTAATTTCTTTTATGCAAGTTTACATGGAAAGGTATTCTACTTCTCAAACATTTGGATGATACTTTCCAATTTATTATAGTTAGCATATCAATACTCTGATACAAATTGTTTAATAGTTTATGAATATATGTTACTTCACTTATCTTATGTCTGTCCTCGCTTGTGTGTAAGTCTAGGATATAATTATAGTTGTAATTTTCAATGGTAGTACCCAATCTATAAAATATATTCGGAACCCCTCCTACTTGTATTTTACATTTTTTATAAGAAAGTGACCATATCATTGACGTATACTAGAACCAAGATCGAATTAGTGATTCATAAGTTCTAATACATGATATATTAACTAGGTAGACTCGATGGGGTTCACAGAAAACAGATTGCAGAGGCAGAGTACTGGAAGAACTTATATGCACCTTGGCTCTAATTGTCTGTTACACTGGTTGTAAACCTACTTTTCGAAGAAGAGAATTGGTGTCTAACTTGGACATACCCTTAGCCACTCTGAAAGTGTATAAGAGAATGGAAAGTTCTAGAGAAAGAATGCGCAAGCGATCATAATTATATTATCTTTATGACGAATAAAAATAGTCACTCAGAAGTAACCTGCAAGGATGGGCTATAAAAAAGATGGACAGAGAGAACATTCACAAGCAATTATCGACTATCAGTCTACAGTCAAATCTGAACGGAATAGAAGAGCAGGTCAGTCAACTAACTATAGAGGTCATCAAAGCCTGCGATCATAATATTCTCAAACGTGGAAAGGTTATTTAAGGAAGATGTGCATGCTGGTGGATAAACGAAATATCTGATCTAAGAAAATAGGCACTGCTGCACGACGCAAATATCAGAGGAAAATCAAACGACATGACAGTAATAATTGTTCAGAAGAACGGGATGTCGCAATAGTCCCTAGGAAAAACCTGGACTGTACAATCAAGCGTAGCCAAAAGAATTGCTGGAACGGATTGCTACTGGAAGTAAATGATGACCCGTGGAGTCTACCAGACAAGATAGTAGCAAAAAAACTACACAGGAAACAACCTAATCCAGACAACGTGGAGGAAGTCATAAGTGCTCTTTTTCCAACGCACCCATAGCGAAGAATAATAGAGATCAACGTCGAGCCTACAGGGGTTCCAATATTTCAACTGAATAAAGAATGCCGTAACAGAAATAGGAATAGGTAAAGCACCTGGCCCGCGCAAGATACCAAATGAGGCTCTGAAAATCTTGGGCGAAAGCAATCCACAGAGCTTGCGGCAAATATTTTATAACGCATTGGCCAAACGAAAGTTCCCCAATCAATGGAAAACTGCAGAGTTGGTCCTTATCCCAAAATCTAAACCTACAAAAGTAAATATAAAGACATATAAGCATATATGTCTACTTAACTCCATGTCAAAGATTCTCGAAAGGCTTCTGCTGAACAGAATCAACGATATAATAGATAACAATTTGGGTTTAGAAGAGGCCTCTCAACAATAGATGCAATATTGCAACCAAATCAGTCCAGGGCACCGCGCGAAACAGGAAATTATGCGCATTGGTAACTATAGACGTTAAAAACGCCTTTAACTTTGCTAGCTGTATCAAGGAGAGATTTCTAGCAAGTGGAGTACCACAAGGATCCGTTCGAGGACCTACACGTTGGAACGTGCTCTATGACGGACTCATGAGATTCACAGTCCCGGATGGAGTGTGGCTAGTCTGATGCGCTTATTATGTAGGCCTAGTAGCATCAGCAAAGGAACCAGCTAAGTTTAAATATGTAATTAATATAACACTACTCCTCATAGATGAATGGATATCGTAGACTGCAGATCGCTCCTCATAAAACAATAGCGCTCCTTCTCAATGGGAAAAGAAAGTGTAAAGTTCCAAGTACACGTATCAAGAGGCCACAAATAAAGGTTGTAAAGCCATTAAAGTACCTGGGAATTACATTAGACAGTGGCTATTGGTTTTCTAGTCACCTTCATGAAGTGGCGGACCGTGCTTCAAAGGAAGCCTTCCAACTATCCCGATTAATGCCTAGAATGGGAGGACCATCTACTCAGAACACACATATACTATATAAGATATAGTATATGTCTATATAAGGTATACTGTAAGATAAAATTTATACTAATTTTAGGTTCAGCCATATTTTGATAGATGGCAGCAAAATCAATCATATTTTTATCTCTTTCTAGGCCTCTTGTATATTATTCTGCAAGTACTAAATCCAGGGGCCACACTAACCTTATTTCTTATGCCGACATAGTAATAATGGAATGCATGTAAAATGGCGCGCATTTAAAACATATTTAGTAAAAGGGAACAATATTTCATATATTGAAGGTAGAAGTTATATGCCACGTAAAGTGAAAGTTGATCTGTTTAGCGTTGACAATGATATCTTACAACTATTTTAGTAATTTAACATTTTATTAGATCAAGATCCAAACGTTAGCTTAAAACTTAATTAGGTTAACTATAAAAATGCAGGTTTTTTTCAGTGACGCTTCTCAGGCTTTTGCATTTAATACCGCACAATTAAAAATCTGATATATAATAATGCACACAGTCCATTGCTGCAATAGTTGCTCGTTTTTAATAAGTTGCTTTATTTTTAATAAGCTTAGTGTTCGACAAGAAATAGTAATAATTACATGTTTGCAAATATTCATTTAGATGTTATTTTTAAAGAATTAGCCAGTCTTGGATTCAGAGGAGAGGGTTAACTTTACAATCTAGACTAGTACTAAGAATAGCGTTTATTAAGCTGCGCTAGCTTCAGTTCATATATTTCGTATAATCTCAAATAATTCGTTTTAAAGAGAATCAAGGAGGTTCGATACAGGTGTAAAGATATTCAGACATGTGACCAAGTATTTTTTGAAAAAATTTCAATGCTTTTATCAAGATAAATTACTCCGAGTTTTGATCGTCAGGTTTTTTGAAGTGAAGTGTCAAGTCTTTAAAGATGGAACGAACTTTCAAGACAAAAAAAATTTAAAAAAATAACAGGAACTGTTTTTAAAAAAATTGGAAAGTGTGTGCAATAAAAAAATATATTTATGTTAAATTTTAATTCAAAAGAAATATATAAACAAAATAGAAAAAGCTTTTAGCACAAAATGGACTTGAATGATCTTAATAGTTTTCGCGATATATCAAAATTTGAAATTTTAAACATAACAACGTAGCTTACTATTATAAATAAACCACTTGGATTAATTCTATAAGATGTAAATTATAACGTAATATGTGTGCAGTAAACATTTCTGAAAATTAATTACGGGAACAGAATAGAGGAAAAGCTAAAATATTCGAAGTTTAACGATCCTTAGAAAGAAATTATTAGAACTGTAAAATTAAAATTGGAAACTATAATGGACGGTAAACGATTTCTGAAAATTTCAATGGACAGTTGAGCAGTTAGATTTTTAAACATTTGAGAGCAATAAAATATTTTGTGAATACTAATAGTGCTATGATAATTTGGAGAAGTAACTCGTGATTGACTTGTCGAACGCTTTCGAAAAATTAGTATAAACTAGGTCAACTTTGGAGTCATTTTCAAATGCATCTAAAATATAATTTTAATAAATTAATACAGTAGAACCCCTCATATCCGACTCCTCGGGAAATACGACCATGTGCTGTCTGACTGTCCGCCGCTGTACATTTATCTACACATCGTTCGCGTGAGCGTGTCGCGAGGTAAAAAGTGACTCATCACTGTTCTCCTTAATGGCATTAACCATTATTCGTCTGCTCGTGATAGAGAGTGTTTATTGGTTAAATACAATGCAATTCGCCATATAAAGTGAGTGTTACGCCTACAATATTTAATTAAAATGGCTACTCCAAAACGAAAGCGTGTTTGTGTTTTTATCATGCAATAACTAAAGGTACTACAGCGTTTGGACCAAAGTGAGTCGGTAATTAAGTTAGAATCTGAGTTGGGAGTAGGAGTAACAACAATAAAAGATTGGAAAAAAATTGTAAGGATCTGGAAGCGTATTCACTAACTGTTGAGACAGATAAGCTTTGAAAAATAGAAAACTGTTAAAAACACCAAAACTTCAACTTTGGACGATGCGCTATGGGTTTGGTTTTGCCAGAAATGATATACAGGAACACCATTATCAGGGGCAAAGGCGATAAAATTACATGAAAAGTTGGGAAATGATAAGGTAAATTTTATGCAAGCGAAGAATGGCTTCACTGGTGGAAATTGCGCCACGGAATAAGGAATGTTATCATTGCGAGGGAGAAACTATCAGCTGATGATGATGCTACTGCTAAAGATTTTATAACAAAATTTGAGAAGTTACTTAAAGATTAAAAACGTTTACCAGATCAAGTCTACAATATAGACGAAATGGGGCTAAATTATAAATTGCTTCCTAAATCAACTGTTGCCGCTAAAAATGAACACAGCAATGGAATGGAATGTATAATAAAATATTCATTTTCCAATGTGTACAAAGCTGCTTATGCAAATTATTACAAAACTAAATTTCTTCACTTATCAAAAAAAAAAACATAACTCAAATAACAAGAAATACAGTTTGATTCGTTTTAAAATTTCTAAATGTTGATTTCATCCGCTGCATTGGAGACATGTCCGATGGAAGTATTCTTGCACTGTCTTAGAACTAAAGCAAGATTAAACTAATTAAAGATGAAAGTAAAGTAACACTATCTTTACAGTTTTGTTTTCGACGAATTAAAAATTACTTGTACCTTGTTGCTATATTGCATTCAATAATCAAAAAACTTTTTTGTGGTCTCGCTGTAATTGAAGTGTCTTCCCGCTGTGAGGTAGTCATACTAATCTGGTATTTACAGAGAATTGTAGACAGGCTTTAAAACTCTTATTCGAAAACATTTAATTTGATCTATTGCAAATAATAAATCAAATTTATTTATGTCAACTACAACACTCTGAAAGAGTTACAATACGTTTTCGTTTGTAGTCATTGTAGTTGAAACAATAATTACAGTTGTTTTTATATTTTGGTATTAAAGAACTACTGGCTTAGGGCCCGAAAGAAATAGTATACCTGCTTCTAGGCACAAAGCTAGCTAAGGAAAGATTAACAATTGCAGCTTGCAGCAATGCCAACACTAGCGTAAACATTCCATTGTTTGTAAAAGAAAGCCAATAAAAAACCAAGAACTTTCAAAAATATTAACATGGCAACACTCCCGGTTTATTACCGGTATCAATCATCTGCATGGATGAAGTCCACGTTATTTCAAACATGGTTTCCTCACGAATTTGTACCCACAGGACTTAAAACCGAAAAATTTATCTGCTCGTGCTGTACCTCCTCTTAGATAAGACCCCAAGCCACCCTTGTGAAAATGTTCTAAAAAAAGGCAACATTAAAGCCTTGTTTTTATCTCCTCATGTGCCACCATTAATTCAACCAATAGATCAGGGTGTCATTGAGTAGTTGAAGAGGAGATACAGGAGAAAATATGTTGAGTACTTGCTTGAGAAAACCGAAGAAGGATGTTCTCTTTTTGAGGTCATGAAAAGTTTTAATATAAAAGATGCAATCTACACCATCGCCGCAGCATGGGATGAAATCAATGAATCTACTCTACAAAAAGTGTGAGAAAAGATTTGGCCATCTTTGGATGAAACTAATGACATTTCCCACTCAGGAGATGGGAAGTCAATTCCCTCAAACAATTCAACAAACAATTCCCGCATAGAAGATGGAGTGACATCGAGACCAACGACAGTGGCGGCTATGCAAGTGGAGCTAGTAGAAGTTGAGATAGATGTAGTAGAAACCCTACAAGATCTAGATACGTTTCAGCGGGACATTCAGTTATCAGACGTAGAAGGGTGGCTAGTGGAAGCTGACGTTTCTGAGGCAATCATGGAAAGCTCAGTGATGACCAAATTATTTCGGTTTTGCAATACACCGCTATAGTTGATGATGAAAATTATAGATGAAGAAGTCAGTGACATCGCAGCGAGTCATTCCGCTGCCAAAGACGCCTTTGAAGTCGCGCTAAAATATATCAAGCAGCTTCCATCAGTAACACCAATGGACGTATTGTGGGTAAAAAGTGGCGGGATGTATCAGCAAGATCGAGACTGACAAAATTGAAACGAAAAAGCGTCACAGACTTTTTTAATTAAAACATTTTCATTTTAATCAATACATATGTATTTAAGTTTGTATGGATTAGAATAAACAGATTTATTCGCTACCGATATTAGTTTTATTTGTTCCTTGGAAATTGGAATATCCGACTTTTTTGTGTTTCAACCACGGTCCCGTCTGCGACAAATCATAGATATTAACTTTAGTATAACGAAATAGTATAGTAGAATTTGTAATATTAATATTATGGAAGATTCTATCATTTATCTAACAGAATATCATATTTGTTAGTGAAAACAGGATTAATCGAGTAAAAAACTGTATCTTATTAAATAATAACCTTTTTTAATGATTATGTTACAAAGTAAGTACCAAGGTACAAGCTAAATTGATAGAGTGAAAACGAATCTTTGGGCTCTAATTTGAAGTATGTTCAAAAATTGCTAAATTCCGCCGAAAATATTGCCGATCAAATTTGGAGTGGAAAACTGAGCGTATATTAGTTTTTCTTAGCGGTTTGGACTTACAATACTGCTTTGAGTCAAGAATGGCAAACATTAATTTAATGATTTTAAGTTAATAACTTCACAAATAAAAAATTATGAAATAGTGTAATTTTGTTTGATTGCGTAATTCAAATATAATACATTTGAAGTAGTTGGCTACATTTAATTAAAAAATTTAAAGTACTTTAGCAAACTTACCAATAATTTATAGGAAAATGGCAAATAAAAGTTTACAGCTCTATGTAATCACGAAAACTAATAAATATTTTATGAAACGTTTTCTGTAACTTTGCGTATAACTTTAAAAAAATGTTAATGTTGCTCTGAGCTTATATATCATCGAAATGTGCTACGAAGTTATGCGCATTGTGTATACATGCACATTTGTAGATACAAGAGTTATTTCATATATTTCAAAATGCCAATATAACTTAAATAAAGTTTTTCTTTATTAATTTACATGAAAAGTTTAATTGTGAAACTAATCATTGTGAAAACATTCTTTTACGGATTTATCTTATTCAATATTTTTAAATTCCATGATATAAACATTTAATGAATCTAGAAATCTTCTACGTACCCAAAAAAATGAAGACTTGAATTAAATATGATCTAGATGCAAGCAGGTCAACTTAGTCTATCAACTGTATTCTAATAAATTCAAACTGTGACATTTCGAGAGCTTGTAGATTCATTCAATTTTAGGTATTCTACATGGGTAATAGTATGCGGTCCTCTAAAGTACTGGAGAGTTTACTAGTAACTCGATGAAAGGAAACTCCCCATCCACACCTTCACATGGCAGAGATCGGCCAACGCCACATAGGCGACTAACGTGAGGGAGACCGAGGGGTTGCCGAAATACACAACCAAACCAGTTCGCTGGTTTAGGACACCCTTTTGTTCTTTTGAAATTGCGCAAGAATTCTTTTAGCAATCAACGTCATATGACCAAGAAAGAAACGGGAAGACACCTGATTAAAGGATTTACATCATACCTCGTAAACTACATGGAAATGTTCTCTAAAATAGAAACACCGTCAGGCAATCCGGTTAGCACCCCGGATTGCACCCCGGATTGCCTGACGGATTGCTAGACAATCAAATGCGTCTTGCGACGTAGAACGTGCACGGACTCAATTAGCCAGGAAAAACCCAAATTATTCAGGAAGAACTAAGCCGCGACAAGATTGATCTGGCGAGTATTTACTGAAACCCATTGGCAGAACAGTAGTCATTTCACATCCTCGGTATACACAATGTACTATTCCAGTGGAGAAGATAAGAAGAGCCATGGTGTCGATACAATAGTATCAAATAAAATCAACAAGATTGTGCTAGGCTATGAACCGATTAACGAAGGACCAATGCCTTTGAAGCTTAATATGAAGCCCTCTGCCCTAAACATCATGGCACTATATGCTCCCACTCATTATGCTAATGACGAAGAAATGGAGGAATTTTATCGAACTGTCGAAGCGGGAATAAATAAACTAACGCGAAAAGAAATCTCGATGTTAATGGGTGATTTCAATGCGAAAATTCCACTGCCAACGATGATCATATTCGCCAAGTTTGGAACAGGAGAACGGAACGACAGAGGAGAACGCCTCATCCAATTCTGCATCGAACATACGCTCACAATTATCAACTCGATGTATGAGAATCACAACGTACAAGCATCGAAACAGTGGTCACACGGATCACTGATTGCAAATTGAATTTGTCACCGGTTTTTGTTAATGGCTTTGTTTTCATTGCGAATGGTTCATTGGGCTTTAGTATTATTGAAGGCGTAGATCATTCTAGTACACCGTTTGGCGCAAAAGAGCCCGGAATGTTCATATTTCACATATTAAGAGATGGTACGGACTTGGTATGTATATCAAACGCGGTCTTCATGACCAACGGATGACCTTATGACCCAACGGAACGGGATCCTTTGGACCGTACGGATGACGATGTATTTGTATCAAAAATTAAATTTGTGGGTGCGGCAAGACGTGCTCGACGACGTATGCGGCTGTTAGAAGTCAAGGGACGATTGTAATAGTTTTTATAAATGTTTCTACCACTTTATTGGTAAATAGTTTTGTTTGTTTATATATATTTTGTCAGACTCTATCCGCCCTTCCAATGTTGGATATTGTTTTGGAGCAATTTACTTCTTTTGTGTGGACTATCTAAAGGACGATCTAGAATTCGATTGTTGAGACAGCTGTTGTTTTCAGTTTCGCATGCAGATTGAAAAGGTTATATTTCTTTCTGTATTGCTTAATCTCTATGTACAGTTTTGGCTTCTTTGAAACTTCTTTTTAAGTGAAATTCATTGGTTTCATTGATGCAATCTTTTACACATCCTCCGTATATTTCATGTGTTTATACCACATTATTTCGTATATGTACATATATGTGAAAATAGAAATACAATAATCGGAATATATCCCGAACAAAACGGATTAGAACTCCATTCGCTTTTGTTATTAGTAATATAAATGCAATCAACCATGTAATAGCGAACACTGATTATTCTACTCGGGAAAAAATGCCTCGATGAGACTACAGGAATATTAATTTCAGTTTTATACCAGAAGTTATTACTATTATTTATTAAGTTAGTTGAATATGGAAGATCAATCCCTAGGAGATTACTTTTGTATTCATAGGACGAATAATTAAAACAAATCTCTAAACCCCTATATGGCAACCAGGTTATTCATTTTAAAAATTTAATTATTACCTCCGTGTATGGCTATAATCTATAATCACAAGCGATTTGAAGCAGATCTAATTAAAAGTATGTGGATTTAATTAAGATGGTACACTTTTTAACGTCTTAGGAAAAACCTTTGAAAGAATTTTCACATCTCGCCTACGAAACTGTTTAGAGATAAATAAAGTTCTCCCAGAGAACCAGTTTGGTTTTAGAGCATCACGCTCTTCTGTGGACCTTCTTCTCAAATTTCAAACAGATATCATGCGAGCAGTTAACAATGGCCATTGCGCTCTGGTAATATTTCTAGATATCTATCATGCTTTTGACTCTGTCTGGCATGCTGGGCTAGTTCGGAAAATCCATGAGCTTCATATCGTTCATCCTAACACACTGAAGATGGTCTAGTCATATCTATCCGACTGCACCACCCAGATTAAAATTGGAGACACTCCCTCCAGATCCATACAACTTCAAGCTGGCGAACCACAAGGGCTTGTCTTTGCCCCTCTCTTGTACATTATGTGTACTGTCATGATCTCATACTCAGTATGCCTTGTACGCTGATGGCACAGCTTAAATGGCTGAAATGGCAAGCCCTCATCTGCAGTTGTCTTTAGACAATTTCTCAAAATGGGCGCAAAAATGGCGCATCACCCTTAATCTGAGTAAAACTCAAGCTATCTTCATTCAGCATCCCAACCATGTCAAAAAGAAACACGAAAAACCGTACCCAGTCAAACTCCGACTCTGGAACAAACCCATTTCGTTAGAAGACGAAATTTGCTATGTATGTGTCACGTTTAACAGAACTTTCAACTGGAATTCTGATATAAGCAACACTCTTTCCATGGTACGCAAACGCGCAAATCAGATCTCTACACTCAGAAGACGATTTAGAGGCTGTCATCCAAAAACTCTGCATCACACTTACAAAAATTACATTAGGCCCCTGATAGACTACAGAGCAGTTCTATACTCCACACTTTCAAATGCGCAAGCGCACAAACTCACAACCTTGAATGAAGAATACTTCGTAAAATCCACAGGTTGCACTTGCAATTTCCAAGTTCACAACTATATGAACACTGCTGTGCTGAGCCTACCAAAATCTTCGTTCTGATTGGAAAGTCAGTCACCACCATAGCAAACTGCCACGTAGACCTTTCCCACATCCGCCAGCTCGAATTATCCAAGCCGCGCAGGGACCTCCTCAGGATATCCAAAATATCCTTGAATTATTCCCACTGTCTCTACTAAAATTTTATGGTATCTATGATGTTAGAGTCCACTTTCATCTTTAGCCTGATATTCAAGTTGGTTGACATGTTCTAGTTTGAAAACTTTGCAGCATCTTCAAAAAATCATTTCCGTAGCAAAAAGTCGTTGGCGTTCACTATTGTTTAGCACTCAAACCTCGAACCATATGTCATTGTGCTCTCTAGAATGGTTTTGTATACGGTTGTTTTTATTTTGTTGCTAATCTTTGGGTTCCATATAATATGATGTAACGTTTGTGTAATTCGTTTGCCAGTTGCTACTTTATTTCTAATATCATCTTCATCAGATCTATTATTGGAAATCGTAATGCCTAAATATTCATCTTCTTGAACTGACTTTATTGTGTCACTTCGCAAGACAATAATGTCCATAGGTGGGTCTCCAAAGGACATGCGTTAGGTTTTATAGACAGCAGAGTCATGGTCTTTTAGAATATTGCGACAGTGATAAAGAAGGGATTGATGATCCCTTACAATAATGGGTGGAATCTTGAACTAGCCGCTTTTTTAAGACATTTGTTACAATTAAATTATGATGTTAGTTACCTAGTTGGTATTACGTACGTATTACTTCAAAGATTTAATGTTTTGAAGGAATGAGCTTTAATCTTGTTCTGTTTGATATAAAAGCTGAATTATATCTTCAGGATCAACAATTATGTTTCGTTGTACTGTGAGAACACCTAACCCCAAGGAGCGCTCATATCCTGTTCTGTTTCGGACGTAGCTATTAAGTCGCCTCAATATTGAAAACGTCATCCTTGTGTATCGCAGCTCATACTCAGAGTCATCAGGCAACGACTTTTGATTATTATAACACAAGTATAGGGCTCCTTTACTACAAACGGAGAATTATTATTACACCGGAGTACATTTCTTGGGTTTCTTGAAAAATTTGCGTGAATTGTTGTTCGATTCTTAGACATTTTAATGTTAACATCATTGTCCGCATTTAGCTGTACACTTGCGCTAAAAAAGAAGAAGAGCTAATAGCTAACAAAGAAGAGCCCTAAAACTACCATTATTACCTTCGAGTTCCGATAATCTTATATAACCCTGTTCCTGGTGACCCATTATGAGATCTCCCCGCCGTCTATATGACAAGACAGTTTTCCACAACATTCAGCGGTTCAAGCTCTCTACACCAATCAGCGAATTTATGATATTGCGATTATTGTTTCGAAAACTGCATATATAAATGTTCTCTGTTAATTGGCTTTAAAATGGAAGATAAGGGTAAATACGTATATCTGGCATTTGTGGAAGCCGTCATCAGTACCCTCTATTTTATTTAACATTACTGCAACAGTTAATGAAAACCAGGCTCTCCATCATTGCACACCTTCGACTTGGTCAGCCTATTTGAAATAATTTTATATGACTTGTTTGTGTATGATTGTATGCATATATTGATGTTATGAAATTAAATGCAGTTACACGAAATAATTAAAGAAGACAATCTAATAGGGTAGCAACTATCCGAACAATTATGATTTATAGTAAATTAGGAGCTTAAATTAATTAAGGTATTTTACAATTACCACCCCTAGATCACCTTACATAGTAGCTTAATGCGCTATACACACGGTTTTCATTCATAAAATATATAGATGGTATTACTTTTTAAAGAAGTGTAACTATTAGTTGACGTTATTATTTCGAAAACTGCATACATAAATGTCAATGAAGTTCAAATTGGCTTCAAAAATGCAAGGTAAGGATAAATTTTTAAATAGGCTGAACAAGTCGAAGGTGTACATACTCATGCAGAACCTGGTTTTCTTTAACTCGTGCAATGACGCTAAGCGTCAAAAAGCGTACGGATGACAGTTTTCACCAATGCCAGAAATACGTATTTACCCTTACCTTCCCTTCTATTTTTAAGTGAATTTCAACTTCTTTAACATTTTTATATGCAGTTTTCCTTCCGTTCTGTACGCCCCCTCCTGCAGATCCAAAGATAATACGCACTTTCCATAGTGTTCCTTTCAACCAAAGATGCTTTTTGAACTAATTACTTGGATAAGTCAAATTTCGTTTATCAAAAACAGGATACAATCTTTGTCAACCAAATGTTTAAACACTTTAAATTTTATTAAATTTTATATATTGTAAAATTAAATGTAGTTGGATGGAAATGCTGACAGGCGGAGACGAAATCCTTTCTCCACTTGATTCGTAGAAAACGCAAAAGTTATAGGAGGGGGGTTTAAACACCTAACCCCCCATCCCGTAACCTATGTCAATGCATTCTGTTGTGAATAATATTTATATATCACACATGTTATAACAGTTTTCAAAATCAATTGCACCAAAAACAATTGAATGCAAAAGCCATTAGCTTCACAACACTGATATGTTGGCTCTAATTTTCTGTTTGTGTACAGTAAGATTGATAATAAAATTTTATTTGGAAAATAATTTTTCGTCTCAGGTGGCGGGGAGAGAAAGGCAGTCGCCAAAGAGACCCAATTATGTTATTCTTAAATAAAGAATAACATCCGTTTTAGGTTAGGTTAAATCCTAATCTATTTGATTAGGGACTCAAACCAGAACTTCCATTATTGGTTGGTGAGTACCTATTTTGACTTTATTTAGCTATATATATACGCATTATTATATCTATAATTTCATAAAGGTAGTACTAGCGCCATCTCTCATCAAACACTTTGTAGTGACTCAAGACTCAGTAACTTAAGCCACTAACTTAAGGCTTTGGAACCATTTACTTGTTGTTGCATTTGATTTGTTTTAACCATTTCCTAATGAAAATTACGAAATCCCAATAAATATACAATATTAGTTATGATAGAAAAATGTTTGTGAAACTCTGAATAAGGTAGATATTATAAAAAATAAGGTAGCGAATTATCATCACAAAACGAATACTACTTTTCAAGAGTAGACACCTGCAGCTCGCACTTTCAAAATTTTGACATGGATTTTCAGGACGCATGTTGATCTTCATTGGAATTCAAACCTTTTTGAAGAATTCAGTCTGCCTCTTGTGGTTGAGTTTGCGTTAAACATTCCATCTTGTTGAAAATATGGTGCTAAATAACTTCGAAGAGTATCCTATGCGAGTCATATGTAAATTACTTGATAGGGAACGCCTTAAGAAGTTTTGCTTTGGAATAATTACTTAGGATCATTAGAATGGAGTACGAACTCAACTATTTTTTTGTGATTCTTAAAAAATTAGAAAATATAATATGACCACATAGGCATGAAAATTGCGTGAAAAAGTAAAAGGAGTTATAGGAACGTAAAACACGAAAAACGTAATCAAACCATTAAAACACATTAGAAGTTAAACTAATTGCTAGTGACATGCACAATTTTGTTACTTAGGGGACTAGCTATGTAAAATACATGTACATATGATTCAATTTATTTCTGAATGAATTTAAAAATGTGGAAGGACTTTAATAAAACTAAAAATTTCAATTCTAGATTCTAAGCGTCAATTCAATATTGTATTATCTATAACAATAAATTATTATCTAACTGGTGAAATAAACGGATTTTTCGATAAGTTATATGTAAAGGATGTTGATTAGCAGCGCTGAAAAGAGATTAAATTTGCTACCGGTTGGAAATTTAGAACAACCACAGTACTGCTTTTAAAATACGTGTAGCATTATTTCATATAATAATTCTCTTTGTTTCCAAGCCAATGTGCTATGAAAAATAGGAATGATTGAATCTATTCAAAATGAATTTTATTAATTTTTTGTGATTAACAACTAATGAGCAGAAGCGATGGCTACTTTTTTTTGTCTGTTTTACGTAGGAAGTGAGTGGAGAACCTTCAAAAGGCGAAGGATGCCCGATGCATCCAACAAGTATGGGATTTTTACCCACTAAACTCCACTCCCAGTTGGGATTGTATATTGTTGGGAGATTGGTGAGTTTCTTTAAAGGAGGCTTTAGGATTTATAATCCTCTTCAGCCTGGAACTGGTAATTAATGGAATGCTTTTAGAATTTTGGTAAGCTGATAGCTTGCAGATAGGATATATGCTATAGCATTCGCTTTACAGTCAAGGGAACCTGCAACACCTTGGCCAACTGATGAGGAAGTTTGGTTTAGTGGGGTGATGGATGGCTACAAAAAACATGCACGTCTTCCTGTTAGGTAATTTAGTTAGCAACTCAGTATAGTATGCACCTATATTACGTCTACCTAGTATATTTGAAATAATCCATCAATTTTGTGCGAGAGAGTTGATGCAAAATCTATCAGCAGATTTTGAAACACGAATATTTTTGGGATACGGAGTTTTCATTCCTTAGTGTCTGGGCCATAGGAAGGATCGAAGTTTGGTTAAGGTTGATCAAAAGTATACTGGAATATTTTTATCTTATTCGCCATTAAATATATTCTCTATTTTAAAGCTTTGACATATATGTGTGTTATTCTGTTGTGAAGAATTTTTTAATAACCTACCAAACTCAAAAAATAGTTACACCACTTTCAGAAAATGAATGCTCCTTTGGATGATTTTTTTTCAGGTATATGTAATATAATTTCGTTTATGATTTTACTTTATTGTATAAATAAATGGTAGATTTTAAATTTAGTTTTTAGTTAAATTTACAGGCAATATATCTGTTTTGATTTCTAATAAGCTAGAATTGATAATAGTTACAAATTAAAATCCACCTATAGATTTTGATAACACAACTACAATATGTTTATTGCTTAACATGTGTTTTGTCAAATAAGTGCTTTATTATTATAATAAATATTGAATCACACAATAAAAAAGATTCTAACTGAATACGATGTCGAAAACAAATTTAAATCTAAACGTCAATTCGGGCCTGAACTCTTCTGCGATTATAATATATGAATTAATGCTAGGTACTTAGTGCACTTATATTGTACACAATTAGTAATTTTGTTAAAAATATTGATAGAACAAAAGTTATAACTACAAATATATTTACAATAGATAGAATAACACTAATGAAAATTGTATAATGCAGTCTTCTTTGGAAGAAACTACCACATATATATAAATCGAGAACCATATTTTGCTGTTGGTTTCTCAACATCATCCGGTAAATATGGCGTTGGATCTGGATATTCTAGTTTAGGTTCTTCTGGCATTCGCGGCCTATTCGCTTTGTGTACTTGAACTCGGCAAAACTCACCAAATGGAGGTCTTTCTATACCTAAATTGTCAACCATGCATGTGTCGAATACGGCCTGCGTTTTGCGACAACTGAAACAATACAATTAGATTGTGTGATAAGCTATGCTAAGAGAACGTACGGTTCAAATGAAGCATAAGTACTTGACTTATCAATGCAGTTCGCGTATTGCATGAATTCATCGGCACATGATTTTTTGACTTGTCTAAAAAAATTCAAGGCACAGCTGGTTACATCTTTGCCTTCTTTTAAACAAGCCCTAGGATCCGTGTTTTCAGTCTTGCACAGCATATATTCCTAGAACATAAACATTTTCAAAATTCAACAACTCTGATTAGATAATTAACCTCACATTATTCTCAAAAAGACATTGTTTTCCTAAATGAGAAGCAGCTGCTTTCAGCACAGAACCAGAAAGATTAACTTCTTCAACAGTTAATTCCTCTTCCGTAGGTAAATCGACGCTATACGGGACGGACATTCTTTAATTTGCTTAAATTTTAAATGTATCGATTATCAAAACAGATGGGTGACAATTTCAAGCTTGTCATCATTTGACAGTTGACATTAGATCTAGGCTCTCTTCACTCCATTTTTTGTTCGAAGGGATTGGACGTCGTTGTTAAAAACTTTCGAATATCACTACATGAAACTATTATGGATTTAAAATGCAGTCGAACTATTTAAATAATTTTTATCTTTCATATACCTTATACATGTCCGTAGTACACGTAGGTAAAAAGATATAAAATTTATGACTTTTAATGAATTTTACCTTAGCACGCCTTTTGTATACACATCACTGCAATCGATCATGAAATTTCGTCAGTTATTTATCCAATGCCCTGGAAAATATATTTTCGAATGTGTTATAAAACACTTCCAAGTAATTCAATACTTCATATTGTGAAATACTTCATTTCTAGCGCATAAGATTTTTAGATTTTCATGTAAGATTTCTATTAAATTCGCATAAGATTGTTATGCATATATCTCTTATAATGTGTAGAGAAAGGAGACAGAGTTTTTATATTTTTAATTTTTGAATTCTTTTTAAGTTCATATAAATTATTTAAATGTTTTGACAACCGCAATTTGAAACTAAATATAGACTCTTTAGTTGCTGAGAGTAATTTTTATTCAAATTCCCAATGCCAAATCAACAAAAACTGTTGAGTGACCTTGAAGTTGATTGTCACTCAATTTATGACTGGTTTTTATCAAATATTTGCTTATTGTTTGTGGTTTTTATGTTTTTGTTTCATTTCAAAATTGATTCTAAAAACTGCTGAAACATTGCTTAGTGTAAATAAAATTTATATGGTTGTTCTATATATGGTTCGTTTAGGCCGGGAAAATAACAGTTTCGCGAGTTGTATGTGCTGATTTGATCTGATTAAAGTGTTTTCCAGATCGTAAAAAACATAAATGTTTATTATCGAGTATTTTATAGAATTATTTTATTATCACTTAATTGATCGTAGTGATCATTTAAAAACTTATATTGAAAATTATCGATGTAGATCTATTGGTTAAAGCAAATTTTGGCCCCCTGGTAGTCGAATTAAGCAACTACACGTAACTGGGATTGACTTCGATATTATATTTTTTTACTTATATCATTACATCGAGTTTGAAATTCATTGTTTATTTTTGAATTTATAAATGTGTTTCAAAATTAATATGTCTTTACATATATTTAAATAACCATACAACTTAGGTAGTTGAAGTTAACAATGGAATGTTCCCCAAAAAAATGAGTTCGGTTGGAACTTAAAAGATTTGCTTTGTGTGTAGTTTTGAAATGACTTGCCGAACAGTTCATAGGCTTCTCTTCTGAATCAGCTCGTTTGTGAATTAGAAAATTTAGTTTACGTGCAGTTTTGATACCACGATCTGTACACTAAAAAGGCTTCACTGCGCTATGAGTTATGTTGTGGCTTAAAAGACTTGCTTTGTATGCGGTCTTGAAATCACATTCCGTACACTTGAAAATCGTTTCTCCGCTATGTTTTCGTTTATGATTTATAAGACTTCCTTTAAGTGTTGTTTTAAAATCACATCCTGTAAACTCAAAAGGCTTCTCTCTGATATGACTTCGTTTGTGTCTTACAAGGATAATTACGCACCAACTCGTTTTCTCATTTTGAGTAAAATTGTGAGATGTTCCCTTTTCGAAGTAATCTATTCACTTATATTGTAAGTGTAATTGTAGGTGTGACGTCGTTTTGTGTACGTAACGTCGACGTCATAAGTGTTACAATGCAGATTGCTATACTGCGTTTGGATAAGGATACCAACAGATTGACATTTATCTACATCGACTATCTTTAATTTAAATCTTGAAATAATTACGATTGTAAGGGAGTTAGATCAGCATAAGACGAATTGCTCGTATTATAAGATAAACATTGAACTAAAATCCGAGTTTGTGTAATGTATATTACTCTAGACCAGAGTTTTTAACCTTTTTTGCGTTGAGTCTCTCCGCGTTATAATTATATATTTCCATGCCCTAATCTAACCTAATACCCTATGATCATTGATACGTGACGGACGAAGGCGAACTGAGGGGGAAGAGGTGCAAGCTGAGACCTGTCTGGGCATGTCGGGAACAACTACAGAATGGCTGAATTAGTGCGTGAATGCATGAGTGAAGTAATGAAATGTATTAGAAAGTGGGATTTACGTTGTTAAAAGATTTTTTCTTTCGAAAATGCAAACGCATTGGCTCCCCCATGATCTCACTATACCTTCCAAGGAAGGCGCGCCCCACTGGTGGGAAAGTGTTGCTTTGGACCTAAAAATTATTTACCACGTAAGTTGAAATAATTTTTTGTTACACAATTATTAAAAATATATCTAGGAATTGAGCATACCAGAAGTTTTTAAACAATTATTGCGTTAAGAGCAAGAAGTTAAAAGATGGAAAAATTAAATTTAGTATTGCTGTCATTTTTTCTAGAATTATCTATACAGTTGCAGGTGGAAAGGTGTTGAAATACTTTTGTTTTTATTAAACGCTGACAAGAATTTCTTTTGACGTTAAACAAAAGCTATTCTGCTACGGACATTTTTACAATTTACCAGTGATGTTCAAAAACAATTCTTACAATTAAAAATATAGCACGTTGTGACAATATTGCGTCATGTAGCGCTTTAGCTAAATTTCTTGATTATTTTATACAAATAAAAATTCCTTCCTTATTCATATATTTTGCGATTTCTGCTTTGGACCATCATACTGAACTACAAAAAATGTCTGAAGTAAAAAATTACATAACTCATAGCAAAAGTAGGAATTAAATTTAATTTAAAAATACATGTTTGTACAGTGTATAATTTTTTTTGTAATTTTGGAACTGCTGTAGAGAAATAAGTAGTGAAACATTTGCTTATAGCGCCATCTCTCTGCGGAGGTTTGCGAGATTAGCTAAAATATCTAATTGGAAATTAGCTATTTTAGCTCAAGAAACTGCACCCCTAAAGATCTCCTCAGACATTTCAGCCATGAATTCTGGCTTCGTCTTATTGATCTTATGTCCTTAACTTTCTCTTCGATGATCAGTTGGAGGATCTCATACTTTCAGTACGCCTGATGTGCTCGATGTATTGCAATTTCCTTTCCTTCGCAGTTGTCATCAGCTCTAAACATTTGTCCATCATACTGAGGACTTCCGATGTTTGCCATCCATGTGATACGTTATATCATTCGGTACAGGTACATTTCCAGGGCGCCTTTACGATTTTCTCATATATATTCGAGTGTATATGATTGCCAGGAAGGTGTTCGGAATGTGAAGTACATAATAATTTATAAAAAATAAATTTACAATCTCTTATTGTGGATCAGCAGACATATCTGTTATATTCATAATAAAGGAAATGAAACTACGGAAATTTATATACATATAGAATGATATTTATTCACAATTAAATAATAATAACAGCTTAATAATAACAGTACAAGTTGATAATGTATCATCGTATGCTTATGAGATATTCACAAGTATCACAGGTGGTATATTGGTCCGTGTGGAGCCGTTGATTGGTAATATGGAGACGACAGTGTTGCTGTTGTTGTGTGTTAGACGGAGCTCTCCTTGTGCGGTGGAGGGGTTTGTGTGGCGCAATTACGCGATTGTAAAATGGGGGCCCATGTGACGTGGTACGGTTTGACTGGCATTTGTGTGGCACTATTACGTTTTATGCTCGGACGTGAAGTTATTGTATACGGGGCTGTACAATCCAATAGACCTTCTGGAAGAAAAAAGAATATGATTAATAATTATTATTCAGTTTATTTACCGTTAATTCTAGTCATCATGAAAAGCAAAATTGGGAGGAATTTTGTCATATAAAGGCTTTAAATAAATGTTGAATTTTGTTGTTGAATGTCGAACAAGCAGTAATAAAGTACTTGTTACAATTAATTGAGGAAATATTTTGGAAATTTCTTAAAAGAATAAAGAAAAACTACGAAGAAAATGTGCCATTTAAAGACAAAAATGGAAAAATAGTATTCAAGGAAGTGAAGAAACGGAATTTTGTGCGGATCGTTTTAGAAAATAATTTAGTAATACAGATAAAACAATTAAGTGCGCCGAGGAAGTGGTAGAAAATAAAATAACTACGCTTAAGCATACTGTGGTTATAAACGGCAATCGATAGAAATTAGTGAAAACAGTAAACAATCTAAACACACGAGACGCATCAGGAGATGATGAATTTTAAATATGGCATTTAAGATGTTTTCTGAGACGCCATTGGAATCGCTTTCGGACATAATAAGTAAAGCAATAGTGGTAACGATAGCCAAGAAAGACAAGGACCCCGCAGTCCCGGAAAATAGTAGGCCGATTATTCTACTACGCAGTTTTTTAACTAAGTACAATGGTCTCCTCTTTCGCGTTAAGTACTTAACATCTACATGAGCAATATGCCCAAATTGCAGCATCTAAAACACAATTTACCGATGACACCACACTCATTACACATGATCGAGCCATCACACACACACACACGAAAAATAGCCTAAAAAATATTGGAGACTTCTGCGACAACTGGAAGACTGGAAAGACAAACAAATGCGAAGAAGATGTAAGTATAAGGAATACACGGGTTAAACCAAATGGCGGCGTAGCAGGTAGAAACAGGTAGTTGTAGCAGGTTGAAACCCTACTTGGTTAGTACATGTTAAATAAAAGAAGAGAAGCTGTAGCTAGGAGAGTTGCTAAACAACTGTTCTCAATTTTAAAATACAATTTGAGACTATCCATTAGAGCCTGACCGAAAATTATGAATAATGTAATCAGACCGCAATTAATGTACGGGTGCGAACTGTGGAGAGAAAACGCTCTTAAAGCCGTAACAGGAAGCTGTACGGGCTCAACACAGACTATTGAGAAATACATTAGATATCAGTGGATATCAGAAACTCTAAGTTTATGGAGGCACTGAAAACTTTGGACAAATTGCAATACAATCCTAAGTGATCGATCATAGGTGTGATTGATTTAATTTGGAATGTGGATTTGGCACGATATTTGATTTATGGGAATGGGATCCATCCTCTTAAATTCATTATTGATATAACTCCTATGAAGCTTCAAAATATGTGGTTAGGAATACCAGTAATTAAACTAGTATTTACAGTTTTAATTACAGATATGCATAACTGAATTACTTTGGTGATTCTATAAAAAAAATTAAACAAGAAAGAATACCAAAAACTCCATTTTAATTCATTCGTAAGATGTTAGAAACGTAATCAATTAAGTTCCATTGTTGACATGTTTCGGTATAACGATCATCCCTTCATCAGAACTTTTACTTTTCAAGACCAATAAATATTTTTGAAGAAGAAGAACTTTTACTTTCAAATGTAGCCGCTCATTTCTTAAATAAAACTAGCGGTTGAATTTTAGAACTTCCAGATCAAATTTTGGCCAATTTGATGAGGCCTTGGTTTGGCAATGTATGTAATTTGATCTAAATTATTAAGCATATTTAGTTATCTGGTGTTTGGGAGTATTTCCTGAGATGTGTTTGTTTTGGTATTTATACATTCAAATTGATTCAGGTAGAACTTATGTTTTGACATTGGAATTTCGGTGAGTTCTCTGATTCCAGTAACACTTTTCTAGTTTCCTGATCGCTTGTTTGTCCCTAGTTGCAGTTCAGGTTGAGAACACCTTGGTTCTAGTCAATTTAAGGTAATGTGAGTGATATTTGTCTATGTTGGATTGTGAGTACAAAAATATTGCTTTTACCTGTTTGATATTTTGTAGGCCAATTGTCTATTAATCTAGGATAATTATTTATGTGTTTTAACAATGTATTTCGTTTAATTTTAATAATTTCTTGATGAATTTGTGCGTAAATATTGGTAAACAAATATTGAGGTTACATGGGAATTATAGATGTCGAGTTACATCAAACCAATTTAGGTGTACGTTCGCTAGTTAGCAAGGAAGGTTATAAGTAATTGTAGAGTGGTTAATCGTATATTGGCAGTGATGAATTAGGTCGTTGAATTTGCATGCCGCAGGGGGCGCTGTTATTGCCACCAGAACAATTTTTGTTGTTTGTGTAAAAGGGTTTATTAGTTCCTTGGGATATTTATAGTGAGTGTAATAGAGGACATAGGACATCTGCTGTGAAGCAATGTAAAAGTTTGCATGTGTAAGTATAGCATCGTGTAGTACTCTCTGACTAGTGTAGAACTGTTTCGAGAAGTTGCAGGTTCTTCTGTTACATGGTTGTGTGCGAAAAACGTATTTAAACTGAAATGTTTCAGTTCTGAAATGTTAAGTCTGGTTAATTGTAGGGATATTTGTGATTTGGACATTGGTGCAATTGTTTATCGGTTTTCCTTTTGGATAGGCGAGTGCGTTCGGAAATTCTTGAACCTCCATGGCGATGTTTAAATTCTAGTTATCTGATTGGTTGCTGGTTTACGTAAAGCGATCGGACCTTTAGAGCAACTTTAGGGAAATGGGAGGGGATCCGTCTCGTTAGGCCGAAACTTAGGGGGACGGATGTGGATTTACTCTCAACTGTCAATTCGTATTATGAAGATGCCAAATCTTCGCTTTTCCTCAAATTTTCCAAGAACTTCATGTCTATGTGAATAAATAGTAGCAGAAAGTTAAATTGGGGTATGGGGTTTGGATTTTAAATTAACTCAGTAGGTTCTAGTGGATGGTGAAAGCCCAGATTGGGTAAGATATTGACTTTTTTTTGTTAAAATAGCGGCTAGGCTGTGGTTGAAATTTATAGACAATCACCCTAAGGCACAGTTCTTCGACAGCTTGCGTAAATTTGCAACAGCGGTAACTCGTTCCTGTGGAATTCACTGTAGGATACTAGGTTGGATTGTAGGTTGATTTTTGGGAGTCACGGTTCACGTGGTGATTGCTGTTAAATAGGCATCTTGGGGCCCATCAATTTACCACGTGCCTAGGCTCGGATGCCAACGTAGGCGAAGGCTTACGCAGCTGTTGGAGGTTCATCAATACTTCGAATTGCAACATACGTGTAGTCGTCCTCCGCCAGCCATCGAGATCAGCGTTGAAACATCGTGGGAGACATATTATCATGGCGGAACGACTAATTTTTATCTTTTAATTTTGGCGCATCACGTAGTTATAATTTTGTACTTCAGGATTTTACTTTAATTCATTCCTCTAGCTTAGAATCAGTAGTAATTATTATATTTTTTTACCGCATACCTAGGCGGTGTTGAGTTGTAATAAAAAAGGGGGGATTTGTCATTATAATACTGAGTTTAACTTTTTTTTAAGGTAATAAGGGGGGTTTATTTAATATAGGGTTTTTAAAATGTTTTTTGTAAGGTAATAAGGGGGGCGGGTACAAGTACTCCGTGTTTCTGAGTTGTTAAACATTTAAAATTAAATTGTAATTGATAACCGTTAAATTTGCCTTAGTAGTTGTCCGTTTCAAGAATAAGTAATTCTACCCTTAGGTTACTGAGACCTTATGTCAGCAAGAGAGTCAGTTAAGTGTGTTTTTGACCCTGGAAGCTTCCAAGCCTTTTTTTTTTCTTAGGTGTCAGCACCAATATTTTAATGTGTTTCTGTGTTGAATTTTGATGAGATCTGTGATATTTGAATTTGGAATTATTATCGCTCAATGGCGTCTAGCTATTGAGTATACGTAAGTACAAATTTGTGTAATTGCTAATTGCGGCGATTACCTGTCGAGTCGCAAATAAATATTGAGAAATAAAAGCAGCTGAATCTGTGTAAATATTGGGCCAAGGGCCATTTATTTTGTAGATATCCATTGTACCAAACAACCCATTTAGGTTAGTGATCATTTTATTGATTATTCATTGTTTCTTTAATTTTAATACGATATTGGGTACTTACATTCGTAAATATTTATCATTTAGCAAAATTTACAATTAATAAGCAATTTAATAAGTTTTGATTGGTTAGTTACACTAAACCCATTTACTTCAACAAATAATGGCATAATTTGTTATCAATACAGGTTAAATTATTTTACAGTTAATACAATAAAATTTCAAATTGCCGTAGGGGAGAGTCGAGCATAATGATATGCTTAGTTTTTATTCAAGAAATCTAATGAAAAATGAGGTAAATTTAATTATTTTCATATAGGTGGATAGTCAATAATATATTGTACAGTTTTAAAAACAAAATCCTTTGTTTTTCTATAAACTTTATTTATGAACAACTTAAACATAAACCTAAACCTAAAATCGTTTTGCTCGCCCAGGTAGGGCAAAATGACATACAAAAAAGAACATGTTACTAAGTCCGTAAATAGAAAGAAATTAAATGAGAGATACAGAAAGATGTTAGAATGTCATTGGAAAGATGTTAGAATTTAGTTATTGGAAAGATCACAAATCAACTTTTTACTTTTTTTGGAGACTCCAGCGCAATTTGCATGTGCCCACTTGTGGCAAAGTTGACATTGCTACCAAGCTTCTTTGGATTTTGACCTGCTGTACAAATCGTTGCAATAAAGACATGGACAAAAAGCAGGAGTCGTCTTCGTTGTCACTAACTTGATAGGGATCTTCTTCTTCAGTAGATTCGTTTGCCATCAACCTAGCCCTTACAACAGGTGTTTTACTTTTTCTTCATTGCTCCTCCTTTTTGTTTTCATTTTTATTTACTTCTGAGTCATTGTCTATAATCTTCCTTTTAATAACTTCTCTTTTGTTCTTTTTGTTCTGTTCTTTGTTCTTCTCGATTTCTTTTTCGCGAATGCTTCTAAGATATGGACTTTCGGTTAAAACATCTTGGTATCCTCCAGTTTTGCGTTTGACGGATTTTCTTATGTTCCTCTGAGGCACTGGTGACAATTCCTTATAATACTTTGAATATCGACAATTTTTGAAGAGCATGTAGATACTTGATCCTGAGATACTTCTGTAATGGTTCGTTGTTTCTGCTCAAGATCCACGGTGGCTGCTTGTATTTGTGTACTTATTTAAGGCCTGGTATTGAAAATTTTCTAAGTTTTTGTTGAGGGGTTCTCCTTCGTTTACAGGTACTACTGCTTCTGCCACGTCCATCGTTAAACTAGGTAGAAATTGATGGTCAGGAAAAATGTTGGCGTTGAATGGCGATATTCCTGTGGCACGAATCGCAGTTGTGGGAAGTTTAGCAGTTTTTTCATAAACATATTTGAAAAGTTTGCATATCTGATAAATGGTGATTTTCTTTTAACCATTTCGTAACAGCTTGATTGTAATAGCTTTGAAGCGGACCAAAAGTACTAGGTCCAGTAGGCGGTGCATGCAATGTGCAGGGAGACACAGAAGAACAACTGAATTCTGTTTGCCCAGCTTTAAGGCCTGGTAGCTCGAATGGCTAGAACGGCCATCCATGATTAACAAAGCTTTTTTGTTTGCATTGGGTCTTGCGTGATATATAAAATGTTTAATCCACTTTACGAATAAATCTACTGTCATGTAACCTGATTCGTTATAGAGATTTAAAGTTCCAACGGGCGACTCCAGACTCGGCAACCATAAACAACACAAATTAATCAGTTGAATGGATGTCTAAAGACATTTTAGAGCTAGTGCACGGTGTTTCCGGCTGTTGAAGGCAAGCTAGGACTTATAGTACCACTAGATTTGTTGTTAAAGAAAAAAAAATCATCATGCCCGCCTGTGTCATTATGCTCGCTTCCCCTATACTAGACAATAAATATACTGTTTAAATTTATTGGCACTAGAGGCCAACACATTGTTATTGTTATTTCTATATATTTTTAAATAAAGTGTTAGTATTGTTATTATTTATTTCTGGATTCTATTGTGTGTGCACTCACCACATTGGAAAGTAAAAGTTCTGATGAAGGGACGATTGGTATCTCGAAAGATGTCATCAATTGAACAATTTCTTAATTGATTACGTTTCTAACATCTTACGAATCAATTTTAAAGTGGCGTTTTTGGAACTCGAACTCTGGAACAACTCACTTTAACTCCATAAAAAAAGTTTGCATATTTTATAATCAAACAAATATCACAAGAATAAATAAATAATTTCAAGCAACTAATTTATATACTACCTAAAACTAAACATGAATTAAATGATTTACAATTTATTTTTTACGATTGTCAGTTTTTCGTAAATAAATGTTATGAAGTGCAATTCGTGTGAAAGTTGTATAATGAAATATCCGTGAAACTGTACACACATACATACTTAAAATAATTATTACATATTTATACTACACAATAATTTACCTCTATTAACGAAGTACGATTTACACAGAATTTTATCAAAATACCGGTGTCCTACACATCATATTATGGCTTGCCTTATAAAATATTTGATTTTCGGTCGATATGAGAAAATTTAGTTCGATGAGATTATGTATTTGTTATTGGAAAAATAACAATGAACAATTGAGGGGATGTTACAAAAGCACAAAAAAATATTGTAAAGTGGAAAGTAGGTTCAATAAATTCAAGGAAATGCTTCAACCTAATAATCAAATTAGTTGCATAAATTAATTTTTAAACTTATTAAGAGGTGTCATATTAAACTGAATTCATTTTAGCACGTAGTTATAACGTTCGAAAAAGAACGAGAGCATTTACATAAGTGTTGCAATCTATCAAAGATTATTTTATTTCGATGATTAATTTTGATTGTCGCGAATAATACATCTTCAAGCATGCAGTTAGTGAACAAAACTAGTTGCATAGAGATGAAGGGAAAAGTGCATCTTCAATGGGGTTTTAAGCGGAATGCCTCTTTGTGCTATTAACTAGTAGATCAACTTAGCTTCGTAGACAGCGGATAGAAAATTGTAACGGGTAATCAGCAATGTAAGATGGCGATTTAGCGTAGGAAAAATAGGGTTAAACAAGTCGAACGCCAACTGTGAGTAAGCTTTGACTGCAAAAAACATAGAGGAAAAATTGAGTACATGCTACTTAACGATGGTTCAATGGCAAGATATGAAACGGGGAGCTATATAAATTTCTAGAAAGCAGCTCTTGGCAACTCGCTTACGGACAACAGCCGATGTAGGGGAAAGCTACTCTGTAAAAGCAGTTTTTTTCAGACCATAGGAGTCAGTTGATTTTGAATTTCTGTAATTAAAAACAAACCTAAAATATTGGGTTGTCCGTCATGACTACAGCTCAAATGTAAGTTTTATTATAATAAATTTTATTGACTAGTTTGAAAATCTGAAATAAAATTAATTTCTGATTTTATTCTTGTTAGGTACTAATTTCAGATTAACTTTTAAATTTCAACTCATGTGCCGCTTACTAATTTTCATGTTAATTTAAATTGTTTTTGTTAATTAAGCTCCCTAAATATCAATCAAATTGAAATCAATCTTTTATTTGTTATTGTCTGTCCTAATTAAATAAAGTGTTTGAATAGTAATTATCAGTAAATAAAATAATTGCTACGTTCTTAGTGTCACGAATTTAACCGTGATAATAGAGTGTCACAATTTTCTTCATATTGATCGAATAATAAATATTTTAAATTTCAAGACGCATGACGTGGGACAGTCAATATATAAATATTATAATTCGGGATTTAGTGCGGAAATGTATGTGTGTTCCCAATCAATGCACAGTTTAAAATTTTTTCATATTTAGAAGGGTAATCTTAATTAATATTGCTTTCATATGCCATAACGGAATGCTCAATCTAAGTTGAACTTTATAAGTTTAATCTATTAAAAATTTAAACATAGCTTAAAAGAATTAGTTCTCACATATGTTATATATATATATATATAATGACTACTAAAAGTATGTACATAAGTAGAAGTAAATATAGCTTTAATTAGGAAAAAAAACCAAAAAATTAACAGATTTGCTTCCAAGTGTAAAAAAAAAACCAGCTACATCAGTTTACACCATTTACAGTTTACAGATAAAACTGTAAATGCTGAAGGGAGACGGTTTCTAGAATGGGTGGAAGAGGCGATTATGATAGTGGCGAATGGTGGCATGATTGGAGACTGGAATGGTGAGATAACATATAGAGGGCATGGAGGAGGTTCAGTTATAGATAACGTCAAAATGAATGAGACAGCGAAAGAGTGTATGGAATTCATAAGACTAGGGGACAGAGTGGAATCTGATCGTTTTCCACTAAAGACGATGTAGAGGATAATTTATAAGAGTTGGTACAGAGTTGTGGGAAGGATCAGTCAAGACTAAAAGAAGTAGAATATGTGTGAGATATAGAGAAAGAAAGATATTAGGAGAGGATGGAAATAGTGGACTGGGAAGAAGTGAATTGAATGAGTGAAATGATAGAAGTGGTTAAGGGAGATTTAAAAAGTTAATGTGGGAAGTAAATACATGGAAAGAAATAGAATATATGATGAAAAATAGAAAATAGAAAAAAGAAGAGTTAAAGAAGTGCAAGAAATCATGGCAGCATTATATGATTGCTAAAGAGGTGTAAAGGAAAGAAGGAAGAAGATGTTGGGCATAAACAGAAGAAGTAGAGCGGGAGAGGTAATTAATAAGCTGTATTCTGAGAGTGAATGTTGGGAGGTACTATGAGTAACTATGAGGTATAGGTGTTCGATAGGTAATGATTTCGAGAGGTACATCGTAGAACCGTCTAACACTAATCGCGCACTTGTCAAGCGTGAAGGCTTTGTCAGGATTTCACGAAATCCAGAATAGAATCTTCATGTGGTCTCGCTGTTAGATACTTACGAGTGTAACCAATCTAAAAGTAAGTGGTACAACCAAGTATTGAGAAACAGTGAAAAGTTGTACTTATCCGGTAGAGTAACGCCACCCCTTCCGGATTACAAGGTAATATCGGCCCTGCAGCGTTACTTAATGGCGGATGACCTCCGTAAGGTGGCAATAGTAGAGTCCGGTTTTAGAGGGCGTATGAGATCCTTTCTACTACGAATAGGCTTGGTTGGTCACGGCCAAGAGGTCTTTTTTATTCGAACTTAATCGTCCAGTAAAATTAATAAATGTAACGAGAATACATTTCCGTATAACCAGAGTTCGAATCCTTAATTTGTTGGACTATATGTACGTTTAAAATAATATTGGACCGCATAATTGCCCCACGATGAAACGCTCAACTATGACTAAACTTAGTGTCCGGGAATCTGCATTCAGTCGATTTGATGCGGACGAATCCGTGTTTGATCGTGTGCAGTCGAATATTGGTAGAATTGTTGGCCGTGATAAATATCCCTGCGCCCTTTGCGGGTACTTGGGGTCCGTATGTGACAAAATTGGTAAAGCAACCACTATGGACCATGGTATGAATCTCCGATTTGTCCGAGGAATGTACATGAACTCTGAGAACAAACTTATAGCGCCGATAGGCGACCCGCACTCACAATATTGTGCGACATCTTTTTGGGAAATATTTTTGAGTGTTCCTTGACAGGCAACTGTTCATGGAGGAATTCAAAAAGATATACAGATAAGAGAATGGGAAAGAAAATGTAGAGAGAGTTTGATAGAAGAGGATGAGGAGGAAGATTGCGCAGTTGGTACACGCAAAGATACTGAATTGGAAAGAGGTGAAACGAATATTAAAGAAGGGGAGGTAAGAAATGAGATAAATAAAATGAAATAAGGTAGTGCTGCAGGTCCAGATGGGATACTGGTAAGTGGGTGGAAGAGTTTAAATCAGAAAGGCGTCAAGGCATATGAATACTGTGTGGAAAGGGAAAGAGAAAATTCCGGAAAATTGGAAGGTATGAGATATTGTGCGGGTGCATATAACGCGTTAAATGAATGATGTTGGTAATTGTAGGGGAGTAACAGTGATGAATGGGATATATAAGTTGTATGAGGCTAAAACCACTCCTGATTAGCGACTGATAGAATTACTGACTAAGAAATGTTGTAAAATAATATTCAAACAATATAGGCATTAAAATTCCTATCAAAGCTGCTTAAGTATAATGAACTTTTATAAATACTATTTTTAGTTTCTATCAAACATAACATATGCGGGGAAATAAATACATTTCACTTATTCAATTTATTTTTATACATACCAGAACTAATTTTTCCAAGAACAATGTACTGATAAAAATTATCGCAACAATTGCTGTACGTCTACTTTAACCTAATTTACGTGATAAAAGGTGATAGTCAAGATATTAGGTAGAACTTAGGTGAAGATATTAGATATAGGTACTTTGAAAGATATTAGGTAGAAGTTTTAGGATTTTTTATTCTCTTCAGCCTTAGTGTTGGTATTGTACTAGTGGAGTTTATTTGTGTGTGGCAGTTATTCATAAAGGGAAGCCTAATGAATTAAGTCGTGTGTGATTAGTGAGTTCTTTATCGATATACCTATGAAAATCGTCATGCAGACGTAGAGGTTCTTAACCCATCGTGGGAAACTAATTTTGTACGTGACTTGCGTGCACACAGTGTTCCTATCTTGTCACAGTTACGTTTACAACCAAGGTTTGGTCGTATCCAAGGTTTCAAGTGATAAGGATATTTAGTTAAATAGGGTAACTTTATTTTACTATTTCATTTGCACACTTTACTGTGTAGCTGCTTTACTGCGCAAACAAAAATAGATATGGCGATGTGGAGGTGGGCGTCCTTGTTTTTTATCTATAAATGTTTTTCATTTAGTTTTTGTTTAAAATTTTAATCTTTTTGCGCCTTTTGAGCGAAAACAAAATGTTTAGAAGAAATTAAATTTTCTTACAATATGCATAGACCTCGTACAATCTATCGAGCGTCCATATATAACAATACTAAAAAATATGGAATTAAATTTTATTACAATAATCATAAAATTCGTCGATGGAATATGAAGCACAGACTATCAGTAATGTTTTTAATTTGCTTTTAAAGCTAAAACACTCATACATGATTTTAAATAATTTGGTACTATGTTATAAAATTTACATCCAGTTTAAAAGACACTTTTTTTTCAAGAGGACTTAAATTGTGTCGAGGCAGCAAAAACAACTCCCTGAATCTAGTAGGATATTTATGTGTGCGCTTTGTATTGTTACAGAAATAGTCCAAATGTTTATAGACATATTACAGTATAGAATAAATATAAACAGCTTAAATTGTTAATAATTTTTCAGTTTTGAAAATAGCTCTCCAACTTGTTGGATCTTTTATGCTAAACATTGTACGTATTGCTCTTTTCTGTATAATAAAAACTCGATCAGTTTGCAACTTACAAGGTCCCCCCTGGTCTATAGTTATTAATGTCATTAACGTTATCATGTTTGTATAGAGGGATGACAGAAACCCTCTTGAATCATTCAGGAAATACACTTTGATTAAAAGATAAATTAAATACATAGGTGAGCTCACTTAAAAACTTAATACCATAGAGATTTGATACAATAGAGTAAAAAATAGAGATTTGATCATCACCCACATATGTACTATTCTTAAGGCTGAGCTCAATACTGAGTCTTCATATCCTGCGACCTCTGAAATTAAAAAGTATTGCACCTACAAAGAATCTCAACTGCAGCACCTTTAAAAAGACTACGTCACACGAGATTTTTCTTTGGGCAGATGTCACGTAACGACTCTCTAAACAATAGAGTAAGTCCTAACGTCATTGTCGGGTTGTGTGACGGAAGTAAACTCAACTGGGTCTTTGTCTATACCGTAAGAATGTCACAGATGAAAATATAGCACTTTTTAGGCGGCATTATGGCGCTGGATGTATTTTGTTCTAGCATACACCGGGCATGCGGAAGAATATGAAGTAGCGTCTCTGGTTTAGACTTGCATGCACGGCAGTTCGTATCTGCCACCTCTAAGGCCATTATATTCTTACGGTAGACAAGAGTGTTTATGACACCATCTTGGCATGCAAAAATAAATCTCTCAGTTACAGATCGCAGGCCAGCAGATCTTAGGAAGCTGAATGTTAAATGTGGTAATAGCTCCAATTCGTCGATGATATTATAAAATTGCCCATGCATAGGTTTATCCCGATGGAGTTGTTTGAATATTGCCGATTCTGAGTTTCCAACTACCTTTTTGGCAACCTCGATGTCTAACTCCATCATGTTCATTGCTTCACCACTATTAGTCTACATATCTGTTGAGAATGATAGTCCAAGGGATTCGGACGCTTTTCTTGCAGCTTTATATAGAAATGACCCCACAGCTGCTAACTCGTGCTCGTGCACAAATTTCATAAGAGGATAATTTAGGTTGTTGATAACCTTGTTAGCCATTCCTATTACCATACGGCCATGTATTGACTCAATACTCAGAAGGCCTCGGCCACCTTCTTTCGCGGAAGGTAAACACGACACGAGGTACGGAAGACCTAGGATGGATGCTACGATTAATATGCATCACTTTCCTTGTAGATCGGTCAAGGATTTTCAGCTCGTCTTGCCGCCATTTTATAGTATGATTATTATTATTGCAGAGCCTTACGCGAACCACCTCAAACTAAAAGATCTTCTGTAGCATGTCCTTTCTTGTCGTTTAAAACATTATCACTTTTTTCATAAACTTTATGACTGTTCTCGGGTGATGTTCCCTGATGTTGGCGGCATTTACTGTCATGCCCTTGAACTGTCTTTGTCTGCAGCTTGTTGCTGCATCATTCACATAAGATATGTTTTGTCGTTTCTGACTTATCATTGCATAATTGACATGTAGGGTTCTCAACCTTATCATTTTATGCATATGGTAATTTAGAGGACAGTGCCCTGTAATACAGCTTGTATATATGGAGAGTTACTTTTTTCTGAGACTGAATATAGAATAGAGGTGTGTGTACCCAGTGAAATCAATGTACTACACTTACACTCCAGCCCCTGCTCCACCACTATCCAATTTAGAACAAACTGTATACCATTTCAAGGCACCTTTGCATGGTAACTACAAATGGTTGTTCACAGTTGAACTTTAGTGGCATGTCATCCCACCTGAAATTGCTGAGTGATGCTGCCCCCGGCTCATTGAGGATTTTTAAATGTCCTGTAAGATTGCCAGGTTTCATTCTTGTTGTTCTAGCGATAGCTGTCCTTCCTCACTAGAGGTGCACGGGAAGCAATACTGTGAGTGTCTCCAATGCCGCAGTGGGAGAGGTAGACATTCCCAGTTATGCTAAACTTCATGTGTTAGGAGTTTTTGCAGTATTCTCTGTGCCTTCTTTTGGTCTACTTTAGGCCTCTATACTAGAGCTCCATACACTATAATGGGTCTTACAAATGCTGTATAGACCTAATATATTATTTTTGGTTGTAGGCCTCATGTTCCACCGAAAAGCTTTTCGCAGGCATAAAAGGCCCCAGAAGCCCTTTACTGTAGTTTCTGCAGATGTGCATTCCAAGTCAGTTTGTGGTCCAAGGGTACTTGACCTCCCAACTTATCGTGACCACTGTATCACTCAGGACCAAGGACCCTAGATTTAGTTTCATCTTCCTCCTGAATGGCACAACAGTCACTTTGTTGGAATTAATTCTCAGCCCATTTCCTCTACACTACTTTGTTGTGATGTTTAGGGCACTCTGCATTCTGGTAGTCACTGTCGTGCCATGTTGGCATTGTTCTATCAGCACTAAATCATCCGCATACCCTTGTACTTGATGGCCAGCCTTTATTAAGGTGTGCATTAGGTCATCAACTACAATGGACGAGAACAGCGGCGACAGAACTCCTCCTGGGGCATCCCCTGGTCGCTCTAATCCTAATAGCCTCTTAATCCATGCGTGCACCTACATTCCGGTTTTGCAGCATTGTATTGATCCACGCAATTACTGGTTCTGGAAAACCCTTCTTGCTTACTGGTGCCTCTCTGGTTTCATACGAGGTGTTATCAAAAGCCCCATCTATAATTAATAACACTATATATTTCCTTACTTTCAAGAGGAGAGCTATCTGTGCTACATAAAGGAGGAAATTTTAAACAAAATTTTCTTTGTTTAAACACCGAGTAAGTTTAACCACGCTTGTAAAAAATGAGACTATTTCTCTTAAATCAGACAAATGTGAATTAGGCCTAGAGACATGGTTCTTTTAAGAAGCACTGCAAATTGTACACTGCAGAGGAAAATTTTATTCCAAAAAGAGTTAAGAATATTTTATAGAACTCCGTTAACGCAACTAGCAGTAAACTGGGTAATGCCCAGAGACAACAGGTTCTTCAAATCTGTAGACTCCCAGATATTGCGCCATCAGATATTAGTTGTAATATTGCAAATACATAACTATTTGGGTTTCAGTATTCCTATAAAATATTTCAACTGATAAAATTATTATCTACTAATAGGAGATATTTAGAGGATGCGATCCACGGGTCCTATGTTCCTAGATATCTCTAGTAGACATTATTTACATTATGGCGTTGATTACAATCTACAGGGATATTTAGTTTTCTAGTAGGTGGAGTTATCTGGATTATGAACACTACCGGTGGTTATACTCGCAGATAATTCCCAAAAGCATTTTTGTATTGTTGATTGAACATGATACAAAGTGTTTACATACAGGTGATATATGGAGGACGGGAACCGCGTCAGATGTGTCCTATTCTCCCAGATATTCCGAAACACAGAATATACTTATTTCATGTACCATATTTTTTATATTATTGAAATGTATTATTTCTGTAATCAAATGTTTTTATATTTTTGTTTAACATGTCTAATCATTATGAAAACCCCCTTATAAATTCCCTGGAATAAAAGATGTTATTTAATTTTTAAATGCAAGCAAATTATAACTACATATGTTTTGTTTTTAAAACAGTCATTTAATTTACGTAATCAGAGTACTATATCAATTTCACATGTTTAGCTTCCATTGTAGTGCATACCGCTGAATAACTGAATGAGTAAGGATTAATTACTTAATGACCCACTAATGTGCAAGGTCGAAGACAAATGCAAGTTTATATGTATATAGGAATTTAATTTATATTAAAAATCTGAGAGAATTATAATAAAATGAGATTCTTATTCAGAACGTCGTAATGAATGTTTGATTTTTATAGCACTCCCGTTCTAGTAGTTTAAAGCTACTATCATCGAGCCAAGCAAGTACTATTAAAGCAATAAGCTTGTTCAATGGGAGAGAGAATGCACCCTGCCATACACCTTAAAAATATAGCAAAATAAATATACATACTTTAAAGATTCTCAGACTATGTGGGATACGAGATATTGTTATTAATTTTTGCGATAATTTTGTTCAGTAAATTGGTATGTTTAAATTAAATATAGAACACGTTTCCAAATTCAGTATATGGCTTTCAAAAGTAGCTCAACAAAAATTATGATAATGGGATAAATGATTTTTATCTTTCATATACCATATCCGTACGTCATACGTATAGGTATAGAAAAGATATACGATTCATTTTTTGACAATATTTTCTATTTCACCTTAGTACGTCTCTTGTATTCACATCAGCGAAAACCATTTATACGTAATTCGAAGAGTTAGGTAAATTATTCCCCAAGGAATAATTTACCATAAAAAGAAATTTTTTAAAATAATTTTTCTTCCTCAAAAATTTAAAAGAAAGTCGTATTTCTCGGTGTCTGTACGTACGTATCTGTACGTTCAAGAATTACTCCTAACCTATTGGACCGATTTGTATGAAATTTGTTACACATGTACACATGACTGTTCCGCAAAAGTGATTTCTAATTTTTTTATAAAACCAATATGGCGGAAATGGGCCTTTTTTTTCACAAAAAATTCAGTTTTTAAACTAGGAGGGTGAAATTTTACAAACATATAGTGGCTCGTATTATGCGCCGAACAAAAGAACTCCGATGTCTCTGTCTTGTAGAGAACGCAACGTTGCCACGTTCAAAATTTGAAAATATTTTTCAACATATCTCAAAAACTGTAAAAGATAGGACATTCGCATAAACTCCGTTTTATAGATTATCTAAAGCCCCTTCGCTTACATTTGAAATATTTTTTTCTAAAACCATAATTTAACATATATACAGCGTCTTCTTTTTTTTTGAAAAGTTTGCAGTCCATTTTCTCGAAAACTTTCGCAGTAATTTTTTTTAAACTTCTTATATCGAAAGATACTTTAATGTTTAAGGGATTAAGTGAGTTTAAAAACAACGGATAACTCAGTCTCCGGTTAATTTCACATTGAAAAAAAATTGTGCCATAAATCTCTCGGCTACTATGAAATTTTGAAAAATGAAACTCGGGGAGCATATGTATATCCAAGAAGCCTCAATTGTATCAATACGAACAACTGAATACACTGAACCGATTTTAAGCAATAATTTTTTTCTAAAAACTTTTTAGTAACACTCTGTAGATTTCAATATATTTCGATAGCCCTTGTAATTCTATTTAAAATGATACCACACATGGTAGGCACATATATGCAAAATTACAGGCAAAAATGTTTTACGTTTTATGACACCTATAAGACTATAAGATATATAACTTATAAGTGCATTTACATTGAATAAATGTTGTTATTGTGGCGGGTGCACATTATAATTTTGGGAGGGGTTCAAAATGATCATTTTATTAGTTTTAAAACTAGAACACTGAAATTTAGATCGCATACATAGCCACGTTTAAAATTTTACGAAGTTTTCGATATGTCTCAGGAACATAAAAGATAGAATACTTGAATAAACTTTATTATATATGCAACCAGAAGCTTGTTAAATTTTATTTGAAACATTTTTTTGTAAAATTACAATTTAACATATTTACAGGATGTTTCTGGTTTTGCTAACTTTAGGGTCCATTTGCGGACGCGGGAAAAAGTGACTCATAAATGGCAGTGGGGAAAATGTCAAAAACGGCAGCAAGCTGCGCCATAGCGGGACAGCGAAACTGTCCGCGCCGTAGGCAAGTACGGCGACCAGGGACTTAATGGGTAAGCGAACTCATGCATAGACGAATTCACAAGGCCAAGCCAGTCTGGCCTCGGCTGCTCTTTTAGTCACGCCAGATTGCTCTTTTAGAAATGAGTTGAACAGAGAGTCAGGAGCGATCGTAGGCCATGGCAAATCAGACAGCGGAGCTGTCCACGTTGTTGGAAAATACTGGGAAAAAGTGAGTCAATACCAGCCGTGGGCCGCGGATAACTGTAGGCAAATATGGGAACCGGGGGATTCATGGGTAGGCGATTTATAGGTCAGACTAATTTTGATTAATTTCCCCTAAAAAGCTATTGTGCTAATTGAATTGAATAGACGAGTTATAAGGTGACAGTCAAAATAAAATGATTCAACTTTTATTTTATGCAAGATAAAACAAAACGTAGGATTTCCAGTATATGAAAGATGGGGTGACGATCACGTCCACGATTTTTGTTTTTTAATTAATTCAAATAACAATGTGCATATGTATGGGCGCGCATAACATTATTACCATTGGTCGGTGGTGGTATAAGGTCGGGGTTTTTATCATCGGTAATGGTGGTAGTATCAGTAGTGTAATTGTTGGCTACCCCTGCGTCCAGCGGCAGCATTTCGGCCGGATCTAGACCGGCCGATGTGTAACCGCCACTCATCCGTTGATGTGCGACATGATGACCGGTAACGGTACTTGGTAAATAAGTACCGCCGCCGCCTGCTACTCCCGCTCCAAAGCCGGAAGTGACGCCCACTATTGCACCGCTCTTTGAATAGGCATGACCACGGATCGCACGTCTACCCATGTTTGCACATGAAGAAGCGGCTAATTCACATGATACTGTGCCATCTTCACCACGACGACGGTAATTGGAAGATGTTGAATCGAGAGCGTCATCTTCTTCGTCAAGCTATACAGAAAATTAAAAATCATACTGGCATATCATGATAAAACGTTAAATATACCCTAGAATTTACTGAGAATGCTTTGAAACATTACTGGCTTAATAAAACGTTTCTAAGAAAAATTATTCTTTAAAATTATACTTCATCAGAATCATTCACTTTTGGAAAGCGTAAACTTGGCCATGACAAAATTAGCTAAACCCGACCGCGCTTCGCTGTGGCTCAGTCTGATATGAAATGATTTGATTTGAAATAGCCACATCCTTGCGGCAAGCAACATGGCCTAATTGCCGCGGTCGGCGATATGGCCTGACAAAATTTCAAGAATTTATTCCCGTGTTCCCGCAATTATGGCCCCGACTTTGCCGCAGTCAGCGATATGGCCTAATTGCCGCGACGGACTATATGCCGTAATAATATTTTAAGAATATGTGTTCCCGTATACCTGTGCTCCCGCATTAAGTATATAAAAACACGCGCGTATTCAAATGCAACGTTGTGTCAAAATTTCAAGAATAGGTGTTCAAGTATTCCCGTATTGCAGCGTTTCTGTTTTCCCGCATTTTTATTATACCTTCTTCTTATTTGGAGTAAATGTAACGTTGTGTCAAAATTTCAAGTCAATTAGTCGAGTAATTTTCGAGTTTTGCGAACACAACATACGCAGGTTAATTTATATATAAAATATTATATAGAATTTTGTTACCTTATATCTTCTAATAGCAACAGTAACAAGTGCAGCTGCACCTGCCACAATAAGAGTAGCTCCTCCCGCCAATAGGATATAAAGCCAAGGACCTGCTGTGGCCAGAAATCCACTGCCAATTCCTCCACCACCACCAGAAGCGGACCCAGTTGCCTGCACGGCCGCACCTTCATCGGGTGGATTACCAAGACCAATATTGCCAGTGCCGCTACCCGCCAGCACACCAGCAACGCCTGGTGCTACAGTTACTGCTGAACGACGTTGTTCACGCAATCCTGGCGCTGGAAGTGTACGGACGGTTACAGGTATAGTGCTGGTCGACCATCCTAAGTAAATGAAAAAAAAAAAAACAATGACCCTTAATACATAGTATTAGCGGAATTATATTTCAGTTTGGAAAAGTGAGCTATTAGGTAATCCAATATGTTGCAGATTTATTCTATTGCTGCTTTTCTTACTTCTTTGTAACAGATAAGTGGCTTATTTTACTATTATTTAATACACATATTGATATCCGCAGCTAAACACATATATACGCAATAACATTGTAATATAGTAAGGTTTATTGATCTTAGTATTTGTTATACGTAATAGAACTCTATTCGCGATTATAATTGACTGACATTTCTTGTGGAAGTTAATTACAATTCAAAAGGTTGTTAGGACAATCCGTACTATATTCCATTAGAAAAAGTAAAAATAAAAAAGAAGCGAACAAGATATCAGTTGATTTTTGTTATTATTTGTTCTTAGGTCCTGAGGATGGTCATGAACGAAACTGCTCTCGCGGCTCGTCAATGTTCGAATATACGTATGTCGATACTGGTTAGATAAAATTGTCACACGCTTGTTGTTAACGGAGATATAGAGGATATTGTCGATCTAGAAATACGCTGTTACATCTTGAAGAAAAACGGTGATGAGTAAACGCTTGCTTGTTTAACGGTTGTTGGTGGGATCGATGATCCAGTTGTGGATGGCAAAATTATGGCTTGGTTTGGTGACATTGACTTGTTGGTATAACATATATTTCCACCAACTTTCCTGACGACGACCTCTTCTTGATTCCATCGAAGTAGCAGGTAATGGAGAAGAGTTATCAATGTCAATGAGAGAAAATAAAATAAAATGTTTACTTGGTAACAAGTTTTTTAACTTCCTTGAGTTAATTTGAATATAAATTACTTAACATCGTAATAATTTCGTAATCAATAATTTAATATAATATACACCGCCAAATAAATTTAATTCGTTGAATATTTTCCTGCTAAAACTTATAAGAAGAGAATGGACAGAAGAAAGAAAATGTCCACATGCAGTAAATATTTACAAAATAAAAAAAAACATGTTAATGTCACGAATCGTTCGGTGTTTTCGAGAGAATTTATGAGTTTCGTACTCGTTTAGTTAGCTATGTATTTTTTACCTAAACTTATTTTCGTTTGCTATTTTTGAAGAGGCTCTTATTATTTTGTTGTAGCAACTTCCAAGAATTGAAACGGAAAAAAACTATAACTTCAACGGTTCTAACCGCCATTTTCTATTGGTTTTGATTCCATAATTTCTAGGAATTTTACTAGGAATCTTCTAAAGTTTTCGGAGAATTTTAGCAGAATGGTTCTGTATTTACAAGGTAGCGTGGTGTTCGTGGACAGAGCTCTTTGATGGGCCTCTCTGGAGTTCTGTCGCGGTCATCTCGGTCGGAGTGTCGAGCTAGTTGGTTGGCGTCCCTCCTCTTCTGTCGTCGACCTTCCTGTTTTCTCATCGAAGATGAAGATTCACGGAAGGGATTTGGAATATGGATGTGCTAGAGCAGAGTTAAAGATTAAATATTTGATGACATGTACGGAAGATACAGCTGAAGGATCAAATGTGTATTTCTGTGTATACCTGATTTGCTGGCATAAATTTCTACTATTGACTTGGCTGAATTTTAGTTTAACTTTTAGAATAGAAATTAAATTGTGATTACGTTGGTGGCGATTTACTTAAAAATACCCAAACAAATTAATGTGTGCGCGAAAATACTCACTATACACGAATACATGGTCCGTTTACTAAAGTGATTACGATGTGCGAAAGCCTCACTCAAAGTTATCAGATCAAAACCCGAAATGCGTTGTATGTACTTGTCTCGTATCCCATTTAATAAAGAACATGATCTTAAACAGGATCTCAAAACAGTATCTTAAACATGATCTTGAACAGGATCTCTTATTTGAACAGGATCAGAGACGAAATTGTTCGAAGATATTTATTATTTTATATAGTTCAAAATTTCACTTTAAAAAATATCTAATTAAATTCATTATCAAAAGATAATTAGAGAAACAAATAAGCTATAGGTCAGTACATAGATGTTGTACTCAAAACATATAGTACGTTCATATCATCATATTCAATGTCAATTCGTATTATAATAAATGTGTATTTATATGAGCTATCGAAAAGAAATTCATGTTTATAATTGATACGATTAATAATGTGACATATCTTAATAGCAAGCAAACGCTAAAAGCATAAGCTTATAGCTCAAGTGCGATAACTTATAAATATGTAGTATCATAATTGTTATAATGAAATAAAACAAACCACACAGATGTGCCATACTAAAACGTACACCATACACTTTCAATTTATTTAATTAAATATCACCTACACTTATTGTTAAGTTTACTATAAAGACTAATTAATGATTTGTTACAATAATGCGAGATTTATCTGTTTAGCATTAAACTATGCGTTTCACTTGTACCACTTTGATCAAGCGATAGCTCCATAGTAAGTAGACTACCCTCTAATTGCGAGCTGCAAAAGAGTAAGTTATTATTATTGGCCACCCTATAGAACATGGTTCTACGAGCAGGATTCCGCAAAAGGCAGGCAAAGGTCAAGTCGAATTTTGCCAAGGCCTATAAAACCTGAAGACAGGAACAATTATATGGTAAATATATGGTAAATACATGCAATAACCCAGACCCTACCGGAAAAGGATCCAATAGTTCCAGTGGCGCCCTACAAAGGAAGATATAGCAAATATGCACAGTGATATACTAGCTACATCGGCTCAGTAGGAAGCAAGCAAGTACACAGGAGAAAATTCTCAGCAATCCGGCAACCAGTCAATGTCTGTGGTACCGACATCTCATGCAGACATCTTCCTCACATGTAAATATGAATGGTAGCTGTAATCAGTTGATCAGACACAATTCTAAGCCCACAGCAGCTTATATCAACATAATTGTCATTTAGTGAAAATCAGGCAGAAGATACTTTAACTTCCTTAGAAAATGCAAAGAGTTGGCACCAAAATTATGTTACAGAATTTAATATAATTAAATTCTTGTAACATGCTAGTGTATTAATACTGGTTTAATTGGTGCATAAATTATAAAAACTAGAATTTTTAATTATTAAAAAAAATTATAAATATATGAAAGATAAACAGATGCTTGCTTTACGAATGTCATCTCTTTATATTTAGTTATTCTTCAATCTACTGCAAATGTATTTATTCTAAACGAGGAATGACAACATTTTGTATTTCGGACATTTTTACTACAACTTCAATTACGAATTACAAATTCTTCTAATGTTCGTAGCGCACAGTTGTTGTTGTAATTACTTTCCTTGTTGTTCTCAACTTGTTATTGTAAAAGCGAACAGAATACAACATTGTTTGGAAAAAGTAAGAGGAGGAGAAGAAGGCAATTAAATTTGCATGCAATAGTCATTAAAAAACCCTAAATACACAAAACAAAGCTGCCGCTAGTATTCCCCGCATCACTTACTATTATATGGTACAGTCGTTTTTCTTATTCTGTATTTCCGTATATCGTTTATTCTACGATATTGAGACACAAAATGTTATCGTAGTAATGTTGTTAATTTACTTAATGTAGTGTTTTGACTTTTTTGCTTATTTGGTGTAGAAGTCATAAATAGTGAGCACAGTGTTCTATAGGTCAAGTAAAATTCGTCCTAGAAAATATATATATATTTTTTAATATTGTATCTGGTATATAATGGGTGAATTTGTTCACATGGAGCTTTCTTATAGCAACCTGTAATTCTGTTTTATAAATAATTTATTTCGCAACATGCTAAT
>WYDF02000020.1:0-41948 GCA_009867245.2 Adranes taylori
AATTACCGATGATTTTCATTTGATATTATATACTACTGGACAAGAACATTTTACTTAGTTATATTTTCAATGTTTAATATTTAAAAAAAATCACGTTGTTTCTACAAAACTAATTTATGTTCACCTGTAACCCCAAATTCGGAATTATCATATAATTTATCAAATCTATAACAAATTTCTAATTTTCAAAGCCTTGATATCTGATGAAAATGACTCCAATATATTTTCTCGCTATATCAATTTCATTCCTGAGCTGAAGAACGAACCATGATAGAATCTCCGCGGCTAAAAATTGAATCACACTTTTCAATGTACTTGGATTCCCTTGATATTCCTCCAGAAATTACTCAAACTGGAAACTGGCGAATGCATAAGAGCGAATATAATTTATTATAATATAGACGTTATAGGGTTTCAAGAAGCAGCTCATATCAGCGTATTTGTTCGTAAATGATACATATAGTGGAGCCATATTGGTTTAATGCCGACTGTTATATCCTTATTAGTTGTTTTGACTTGCCCAATTAAACAACTTCTTGCAAAAACTCTAATTTCCCAGATAAAAACTAAACGCTTACGAGGAATCCCGAACGTTACCTCATTCTTTTAGCGGAAGAGAATAAATCGTGTTTATTTACATCGCACTGAATAATGTTATTTTCCATATTTTCGACCCGTTGAACAACATTATTTAACTTAAGGCGTACTATTTCAAAAATATTAAGTTCCTCTGGGCATAAGTCACCCACTGTTTTTATCAAACATTTTGATAATTATTTTCCCATCGCTGAATTCATTTCCTCTTTTACCCAACTAATAGACAGACTTGTCTTATCAGTTAGCTAAACCAACTGATACCAAGTTTAAGGGTGAGTTTTCTTTTGTAAATAATTTCTTATTGAGAATCCATTAAACATTCTTTGATCACCACTTTCACAGCGATAAATTGATTTCCTCTTTTAGGCAACAGAAAAGCAAACAGAAACTCTTTTAGCTAACAGAAACTTGTTACTTAACGAGGTTAAGGTTTCATTTACAGAGTTTTCTTTCCTTATTATCCTTATTGAGACGCCATCAAACACTGATCATCAGTTGTTAATGAACGGAAATGTAGATTGTGGAATGAGAAGGTAGACGAATGGGATCACTGAATAAAAGGATGTTATGAAATAAGGTTGAATGTAGTTCGAAAGAAGGAGCCGAAGAATTGAAGAGGATACATGAATGAAAGAGGAATGGATAGGAAGATTATGGAAAAAATGACGGAAAGGGAAGAGGCTAAATAAGAGCATAAATGGGGTAGAAAGAAAGAAAAGGGGGAAAGAAGGAAACAAAGAAAAAAGAATAGTTAATAAGAAGGACGACGTATGATGTACGGAACGGAAGAGGTGGGAGCAGGATTAAAAATAGAGGGAAGAAAGAGAAGGGGGATGATTATACGGTGGAGTGGAGATGTAATGTGCAATTTCAGTTTATTAGCAACGTAGAGCTGTAGATTTATGTTTTTATATTGGATTATGTGATTAAATATAGAATATGTAATATGGTTGCAGTGCATAAGGGGTTTTTTATGCGAAATAAAGGTTTTTGTATTGTACTGTACGAAAGAACACTCTCAACAAAGCCCTTAACAAGTTTATCTATGTTTTGGCTAAAAGAGGCGATCAATTCTTCGCTGCGAAATAGTTGTTCAAACAATGTTTGATGGATTATTAACAATGGATTATTAATAAAGTCTTAACAAGTTTGTCTATGTATTGGCTTTAGCCTCTTTCAAGAGGAAATCTATTCATCGCTGGAAAAGTGATGATGAAACAATGTGTGATGGATTCTTGTCAATTATTATTTAGGAAAGAACACTCTAAACATAAAGCCTTAACAAGTTTGTCAATGTAGTAGTTTTAGTCTCTTTTAAAAGGAAATCTATTCATCGCTGGGAAAGTGATGATCAAACAATGTTTGATGGATTCTTAATAAACATTATTTCCGAAAGAGCGCTCTAAACATTACATTAAAACAAATTTGCCTATGATTTGGCTAAAGAGGAAATTAATTTATCGCTGGTAAAGGGATAATCGAACAATGTTTGACCTGATTTTCAGAAGGCCAAAAATACTCTAAACATAAATTTGGCTAAACGAAGAAATCAATTAATCGCTGGGAAAATAATGATTACACAATGTTTTATGGATTCTCAACAAGGATAATTAACATGAGGACACTAAAAATAAAGTCTTAACAAGTTTGTATTTATGTTAACTAAAAGAGGAAGGAAATCCATTCATCGCTGGGAAAAGGATAATCAAACAATGTTTGATTGATTTTTAGCAAGGAAATAATACTCTTAAATATAAATTTGGCTAAACGAAGAAATCAATTAATCGCTGGGAAATAATAATCACTGGGGAAACATCATTTTACACAATTTTATTAATCATCGGCGCACTTTTCTGAAATTCTCGTAACCAATTTTTTCTACTCTCATACCACTAAATTCTAATTCCCGTTTATCTCCGCTACCAATAAGAAAACGAGGAGGACGACGCTAGAAAAAGAGAGATGCCAAACGACTAGCTCACCAGCTCGAATGAAATGATCGAGGCCGCAGAGTGCCAGAGTGCCAGAGGCCAGAGTGCCCATTAAACAACGCTGTCCACGTACGCCACCTTACTTGGTAGATATCGGACCGTCCACCCCAACCCCAACGACATCGACCAATCCACCGTCGAGTCAAACAGAAGCTCCGCGGATTCAATACGGTTAACCCTTACTGCCGACAGCACCTGGAGCCGTTTCGCTACCGTCCGTTCTCGACGCCTTCACATAATGTTTAATGGATTCTCAACAAGGATAATTAACCTGAGGACACGAAAAAGAAAGTCTTTACAAGTTTGTCTACGTGTTAACTAAATGAGGTAACCAATTGATCGCTGGGAAAAGGATAATCAAACAATGTTTGATTGATTTTTAGCAAAGAAATAATACTCTTAAATATAAATTTGGCTAAACGAGGAAATCAATTAATCGCTGGGAAAATAATGATCACACAATGTTGGATGGATTTTTAGCAAGGATTATTAACGAAAGGACACTCTAAACATAAAGTCTTAACAAGCTTGTCTATGTGTTAGCTAAAAGAGTTAATCAATTCATCACTGGGAAACACAGACCATGTTTGATGGATTGATTGATTGATTCCATGTTAGATTGATTTTAACATGGATTATTTACGAAAGAACATATAAAGCCTTACCAAATTTGCTTATAATTTTGCTAAAAAAGGAAATCAATTCATCGTTGAGAAAATGATGATTAAACAATGTTTAATAGATTCTTAATAAGGATTATTTACGAGAGAACTCTCTAAACATAAAACCTTGACAAGTTTGGCTCTGTGTTGGCTAAAAGAGGAAATCAATTCATCACTGGGAAAATGATGATCAAACAATGTTTGATGGATTCTCAACAAGAATTATTTACGAATGTGTTGTCTCAAAGAGAAGTTCAATTTTTTGCTGGGAAAGTAATTATCAAACAATATTTCCTGGTTTCTCAACAAAGATTGTTTACGAAAAAAAAAAACTCTGAAAGTAAAGTCTTAACCTTGAGCTCATCATCCCCTTAGCTTGGAAACTTGAAGATATTGTTTGTTCATCACTTTTCCCGCGATGAATTTATTTCCTCTTTCAGCCAACAGATATAGAAACTTTTAACTAACCAAAGTTGAGGCATTATTTTCAATTTTTTTTTTTCGTATTCGATCTTATTGAAAATGAAACACAAATAAATTCATCTTTAATATTGTAATAACTGTATTGCTATTTATTGTCCAATAAAGACGGGTAAGGATGATTTGACTTCGCCTATATATGATTATTGAACGTAGAAAAACATTTATATTAATATTAAATACTGCAATTGATATAACTTTCTACACAGGCAGCATGGGACAGATGTTTATATTTTAATTATGTACTTATCTTTTGTTTTTATTTTGCATAATTGCATAAGTTACATATATGTTTAGGTATATATGTGGATATAATACAAATATTATCTGATCTATTTAAAATAACGTTGAACTCTTGAAAGCGTCAGCGGATTATTGTCCTGAATAGTTAATTATGTAGTTGCATTTATTTTTGATTTTTTTCTGCTTTGATTTGATTTTCACGTTTTAATTTGACGTGATTCGTACAATGATCATACTTGAATACTAAATAATCTGATTCATGGAATACTATATACATTCCGTCATTCTTGTAATGAATACTTCTTTACCCCAAACGTCTTTTGCTTAAACGATGTTTATAAAAATTGGCCTTACGTTTACACTTAAAATTATATTCCGACCACTCCTTTGGTGTTTCTGCTGAATGAATGTGGTTGTGTGGTTCAGCAGCATGCTCTTGCGCCTTATAGTAGCATTTGAAACAGACAGAAGTATGGCTTTTCTCCTGAATATACCTTTATTGCATAATAAATTGCTCTTGCGTATTGCCTTATAATCATACATATGGTATTATGGACATATATATGGTATTATTCCCGGATGGAATACTGAAGGTCCACTCAAAATACTCAATTTTGAAGGTCCAATATCTTTGGTCTGGAAACTGTGGACGAGAATCTAGATCTAAGTTGTATGGAAAAAAAACTTTAAAACTATCAACAGAAAGGCATATGAAGGCTTAAGAAAGATATATCTTTGTTAAGCCTTCATATACCTTTCTGTTTATAGTTTTAACGTTTTATTAAACCTTCATAAGCATACTTTCTTAGGCCTTCATATATCTTTCTCTTGATAGTTTTAAAGTTTTTTTTAAGAAGGATATATCTTTCTTAAGCCTTCATATACCTTTCTATTGATAGTTTTAAAGTTTTTTTACTCCCTTTATCTTTATATCAGGATAAATGGATTTAAGGTCAGCGGAAATTACAGCCAGTGACGTAGGAAGGTGGGTGCGGTCCGCCCTGAATACTAGTTCTGAGGGTGACAAAAAACTGCCAGTTTTGTATTAATGCGCCTTTTTGTCACAGAAATAACATGTCAAATAAAATACATGGGCAGCAAACAGTCTCTAATTGCAGCAAATTTGCCGGTGAACGATGCGATGTTGTAATGATTTTGTATTATTTTGTAGTGCGTGAGGAGAGGGAATGTCCTGTCATGTTTTTTTTGAACTGTGCAGATCCTCAAGTAAACAAACAACCGATCGGCGAGAAACGTTTTGGACAGTGTGGAGGGTAGGTATTGTACGCTCTAGAACCGACCCTATAATAAACATCGTACACAACCTAAGAAAAGATTTTGACTGATATAAAAAATGCAAGAATATTAGTATTATTTTTGACGTCTAAGCCGACAAGCCGCAAATAAGTGAAATCATTTGTTAATTCACATGGAGAATAAAAAAGTTCAAACTTTTTGAATTATATTGAATGGGATTGTCTAGATATAACAATGTGGCGAGAAGAAGGATACAACCTGCTTCTACAATGGGTGAAGTTCATTCTGGAGCTCAAGAAGGATTTCTGAACTTAATCCTAAAGCCATGTGCAAACGATTCTCTCAACCTGTATGCGGTACTTGACTCCCTTGCAATAGTTCCATTATGTCTGACTTCTTTTTTGGAAGCTTAGAATATTTGTACGTGTATTCTACAGATTCTACGCGCAGATGGACGATCTTTCTGACGAATGTTGAAGTTATCTTTTAATATTTTTGAAGAGAAGGTACGATTCATCTCCACTGACAAGATTCCTCTCCACTGACAAGATTCCTCAGGAACTCAGTTTGCTTGTTTCCTTGCAGCAAATCGATGAATATTTGCACACGTTTGGCTTTGTTGTTGTGGTGAGTTCGTAGGGGAGGGGGGGGGGACATCCAGCTAATTTACATGCTTTTTCGAGCTTCTTGATACTACGAACGGTGGCCAAATAGTCAACATTCTGGTTGTCAAACTTTCGGCCCCTTGCCAAGCTTTTATTTGTATCCCCGATTTGAACTTCTTCCCGTTTGGCTGCTGATTGTTACTGCATTTCAACCTTTCTTTCTCAAAGTGGTAAAGCGTAATATGGGGAATATGGATATGATTTTTTATACGCATTTTCTCGAACTGAAAAGAGATCATTATAAAGAAAGAGCCGCAATGATTATGCAGCGACCTAATATTTTACAGTATTTTAATTTTGTTGGATTACCAGATCTTGCAAAACAAAATAACATGTGTATTAATTGTTTAAGCAATCCATATTTTATGAAATGGCTTTATGGGATACATGTCTTAAACATAGAAAGCATGATGTGATAATAAGCAGGAAGCCTAAAAAGTTTGGTACTACAAACCCCAAATGATATATGTGAACGAAGGTGTAATGAAATTAACAAGGTTTATTGGAAGTAACTGCTACAAAGGTGTGAAGAGAAAAAACTTGCACTACCTTGTTATAGGTGGTATTTATGTCTGATGAACTTTATAGGTAAGATGAATTGTGACCAAGTTAGAGTGCTCACTACGAAGCTGTTAAGCGTGTGTTTAAATTATTTAAGAAGATGCGTGTTTACGGAATAATTTCTTAGAAGAAGTCAACCGCGTTCAAAAGGATTTGCAGATTCTTGGAATTAGCTTCGTGAAGTTTGTTATAATAGACAAAAGAAATGACCTTGTTCAAGAAACACTGCAATTGACTAAAGACACATCTGAAGAGATGGGTATTCCTGTAGTAAAAAAGAAGAAATTGACAGGAGGAAGAAATTTATGCTGGTAGAGCTGCTAACTTTGGAGCAAGATCTGAAAAACTCAATGTTAGAGAGCATTGACTAGTTTCAACAAGAAAGAGAAGACATTGAATGTATATTAGATCGGTTTGGAACTTAGAGTCCAGGAATCTTATCGAAACCTCAGAAACTGAAATTTCCAAGTTTGCATGAGGTTTGGTTGATAATTACGATGAACTTTCTGCAGATGGTATCCTTTTCACAAATTCTACGCCTAAGAGGATTTCTAAAAGCCGCTACAGTTCCAAATGAAAAGTATTTTGATTGGATTTCCTTAAGTTTCTTAGAGTTTGTGGTTAAATAGAAACTTTTCGTTAATTCACTCTGTTCCAAAATGGGAGTGACAAGTTTAAATTGTGCATCGAGTGCGACTGGACCTTGCTACGCCACAGTTGAAGAGCAGCAAAATAACTCTGTAGAAAGCGATATTAACTTACAATGAATAGAAGAAATTTAATTATAGTTTAATTACAATTCTCGTTATAGTTTACATGAAGAAATAAACAAGAAACAGTACCTGGCCAAGACAAATTACGACATATACACGGAACGTGTGCAAATATTTCAATAGTCATATTTTGGATTTGCTGACTATTTTAGTAAGATATAGAGAATAGGCTATTTGTCAAAAAGCAGGTTGAAAACATTTTCTTTACTTTACCCAAGATTAAAAACCCTAGAACAAATGAGGGTGTCGGGCTCATCAATCTAACATCAGACATAATCAAAAGATTCTACTCATTCTAGAATCACAGAATACTTGATCAATACATATCAGAAGTGCAATTTGGTTTTCATAACATCTCTGGTGGTTGGAGAAGCACTGTTTTATTTACATGCTTATGGTAGATATGCAGAAAACTGCAAAAGACAATATTCAAATTTGTAATGAAACAGGAACTGAATAACCTCGTTCTGCAAAGGTAATAAAGAAAATTTTATGCTAGGGGAAGAACAGATTCTAAACCGATGGGCTGAATATTTCAGTGAGTCGCTGAATACTACTGAGGTTGTATTATCAGAGTAAAATAGAATTGAGAACGGTCAGCCATGGCACAGTATAGTTGTGATCCAGTGCATGTACCTGCACTGACGGTAGAGGAAGTTAGGTTGGCAATTAAAAGTTTGAAAAATAATAAGAGTCCAGTAAATAATAATATTTCAGCAGAAATGGTTAAGAATGATGATGAACATTTGAACCTGCTTGTCCACTAGCTATAGTGGAAATATGGGAAAAATAAAAGAATTGAGACGAACCAGTGGAATTTAGCCATTATTTGACCGATTCATAAGAAGAAGGACAAAGGAAAGTAAAAATGTGTTTGCTTAGTGTTATGTATAAAGTATTAGCCAAGGTAAATGGCTGTGAAACTGACCCCACTCGTAGAGAAGATAGTGGGTGACTACCACTGCGGATTTCGACAGGGTAAATCAACGACAGACAATATCTTCATCAAGACAAATAATGAAAAAATTCTATGAATATAATGTGGATGTACACCAGCTCTTTATGGACTTCAAGCTGGCTTATGATAGTGTAAAAAGGAAAAAGTTGTATCAGACCCTGATGGGCATGGGAATTCCTGCTAAAATAATCAGATTGGTACAAATGTCCTTTACCAACACGAAATATCAAGTTAAAGTAGAAGGAAGCCTCACTAAAGAATTTGTGGTTAATTAAGGTTTGTGATTGGGAGGCAGAGAGATGTGCTATCCACACTACTGTTTAACGTAGTCCTGGAAAGAGTGATGAGAAGCGTGAAAATCAATAATCCAGGTGGTGCTCTATTTAACTGTATAAGACAAAATCTAGTTTATACAGACGATGTTGGTATGCTTACTAGAGCACTGAAACAACTGGAAGAAGGATTAGGGAGATTAGAAAAGGAGGCACCAGTTTTGGAGCTTCCAGTGAATCACACCAAAACGCAGCTGCATTTCTTTCAGAAGAAATGCAGCTGAGGAAAATAAACTCATCAAATTAAATGGAGTCAAATATGAGAGGATGTGACAAGTTCAAGTACTTAGGAGCGCTGGTAACCAAAGATAATAGCACAAGAGAAGAAATAAAAGCAAGGATTGCAGCGGGTAATAGAACTCACTGAGCCCTGATTAAGATGTTGAAGTCGCGCAACTTTAGTAGGAGATCCAAGGTGATTGTATATCGAACTGTTATAAGACCGTGGTGGCAGACAGTGACTGTGGGAGAAGAGGACCTGTTCAAAAGATGGGAGAGAAAGATACTAAGAAAGATTTTTGGGACAGTGAAGAGAATTGGATGAACTATACGATAATGCAGACATAGTTTTGGAAATAAGGAGCAAAAGATTGAGATGGTTGGGACACGTGTAGCGAATGTAAGAGAATAGAGCTCTCAAGAAGATCTACAAAGGAAATCCAGGTGGCAGAAGATGCAAAGGAAAACTACAGAAACGATAGCTGGATAATGTGGAGGATAATGATGATTCAAGAAAGATGGGGGTAAGGAAATGGAGGAAACGAGCAGAAGATCGTCAAGGTTGGGCGAAGATTGGCAGAGTGGCCAAGGTCTTACATGGGCTCTAGCGCCTACGAGTAAGTGAATAAGTAAGTAAGTAAGTCATGATATATGAAAGAGCATTCAATCGAGTCATATTCAAATAGATTGTTAGATCTGTTTGATCTCAAACGGGCTCGATAGAAAGTATATCAATCTAATGAAACAGTTGTACTGGAAACTTCTGCTGAAGCTACGAACCTAGGAGGATCTAAAAGTGCAGTAGTGCCTAATTGTTAATGGAGCTGAGGAAAATTTCAGCAAAACCAAAGCCATGGATTTTAGATGATAAATTAAAGCCATTGTAATACCATAAACTAAAGTATTTCAACAGTTTGGAACTAAATATCGAAATATAAGCGTCAAGTCCACAAATCTAAAATTGAGGTCATTCTTATCAAATACAAATTTCTTGTCTAACATCCGATATAGAATGGTCGAGGAATATAGAAAAATTTGAGGATATAAAGTATTTCTCAAACGTGTTTGGAGCTTATTCAACAAATTAAAATTGATTTCGAGCGGTTTCATAAATTTTAATGAAACTTGGTTGCACTACTCAACAGCATAACGAAAAAATGTATTGCAGTCGGTGGAAGTGCACCAAAGAAGATTCCCTCAGCGGGAAAACTTATAGCAATAATGTTTTGGAACTACAGAGGTGTTTTGTTGATTGATTATCTTCAGATAAATAAATCAAAGATGAAGTAAGTGCAAGAGATAAGAATCATTTTTTAGCACAACTGTCAATGAAATAAACTGAAAACTGCACATTGTTTTAGCGTTTGCATGCTTTGCCGATGGCAAAACTTGAAGTTGAAAACGTATTGAAGTATTAATTGCTTAAGAATCCATCATGTTCACCAGATTTGGGTATCTCTGGTTACTATGTTTCCGAATTAGGGAAAATTCCTATCTGTAATGAAAGCTATTGCAATTATAAGTGAATATTTTACAAACTTCTCGGAATCAAACTGTAATGTTTCCGGAAGGTTTGCCAAATAGTTATCCACAACTCCAGTAGCTTCATCATTTGATGAGAAATATATTTTAGCCAGGAATTTCCCTAGTTTGGTTCATAGAGAGAGAGGGGGATGGAGAGGGAGAGAGAGAAACAGACAGGGAGAGAGAGAGAGAGAGAGGGAGAGAGACAAACATGATTCTTTGCTTACAATTTCTTGTTCTTGCATCGAACTGATTCAAAGGATAATATGCTCAGCTAATTCTTTTAAGTTTCCAGCAATAATCGACCAAGTAGAAGCATTCGAAGTATTTCGATAATTAAAATAGAATAAAGGAGGCATAAAAATATCAGTGTCAATAGGAATGAATCTCTAAATCCTACCACGAATAGCCCATAATTGAAAAGCTTTTTCTTTAGTTGTCGTCGGTGAGGCATTGGAAGAAAAAGAAGGAGAGACGTTGTGCTATCACCTCCCTAGCTTTCCATACGCTACATCGTTGAATTCAATTCAAAATGTATTATTATTTATTATTCAAATATGTATATGGAATATCGTACAACTTATAAAACCGAAATAACAAATACTTATGCATTTTAAAATTAGCTCGAATCGTGTCTGTGTGTGTGTTTGTTTGTTTGATAATCAATTCGAAATTATAAAACATTTGTACGATAAAAATTATTCCTGTATAATAGACACAATTAAGATAGGTAATCTCATTTGATAAGTGTCATTGATACAAAAATAGTTAGCTTTAATTTTATTTATGTACATTTAGATAAGATTCTTTGTATTTAAAAATATTTATAGGATCTGGAATATTTATCTATATTTATTATTGATAGTTTTTTTTCTCACTAAATTATTCCATTACATTTATTTATATACATAGCTTATTAAATATTGTTCTCAAAGTGAAGTGATGTTGTCCCCAAAGTATACGTAATTTTATCAGCGTTTTCGATAAAGTATGTTACTAACTATATATTTTTTATTGGTGAAACATTGTCGATGTATATTAGACCAGCCTTTTGAAGTTTCTTTCTTTATTAGCTATTCTTCGCTAAATTTGGAAATTGTGTAGATATATAGAACTTATATTAGCATGTATGAGCTTGCATTAATCTTGCTATATCCGCGTCCTGAAGTATAACACGTACGTATACCTCCATGAGGTCTAAGAGACCGACTTTTTTTCATCCTACTTATTTCTGAATGGTTAAATTTTTTAATCAGAATTAGTAATTACTGTTATTACTGGACCATGGTATATCTAATTTACATATTTCAACTAATCGTCCTTGTAAATTTCTAGGTAATGTAGCAGTCGTTCTCCGCCTAGAAAGATGACCTTCCTTTCTACAAACTCTCCAAAAATTGTCTCCTGTTATAATCCAGGCAAAATCGACATTTAACTTTGGAATAATTCGCATAGAGCTAAAAATTTGTACAGACTAAATATACTATTACAAATGAAATGTCAAAAGGCCTCACCCCTCCCACTTCTGCTAAAAAATCATTCAAGGTCAAATATCAAAACTATCGTTTTTTGCTCAAATTGCTCTTAAATGCTAAGTCTTATCATAAAACTAGTGTTATACAAGTTTTGTAGACCATGAAATTCTCTACAAAAAACATCCTGATACTTTTTTTCGTACGACTTATTTCTTTGTGTAGTGGGCTTTTCATTAGTGAAAAACATTCAACGCGGCCTTCGATAGTAAAAAGATTCCTCATTCCTAATAGGTTTTTTTCAATAACACAAAAAAAAACGGTTACGTTCATGCGTCTTAGGCAAAATCTGTTCCGAGACGGTTTACTGGGCGATCCCACAAAATTTAGAATCAGTTGTGAATGGTTCACTGAACGATTATTTCGGTGATTGCTCAAGGGTAGAAATTGTTTGGACCGACGTGTGCAGTAAGCGTTCGAGGTGACGTTTCGAAATTTACATGGGTTAGGTTAGGATTTTAAAAGCGGTACAGACACCAGTCATAAAACCGTTGCAACATATTTGTGTATCGATTGTGTAAAATTAACGCATGCGTATAAAACGAATGGTTGATGGAACATCGTCTAATGAGCTTTTTTTATGAGAAACGAAGTCATTCAGAGATTTATTTTGGGGCACCTACTATTTGCTTTTAATATCTCCATGTAATTTAGAGAAATATTTATCTTTAATAATATTGTATTAAAAATATTAAACAAGCTTTAACACTTTATATGAAGTGATATTAAATTTGGAATCAATAATTGTTTGCTATGTCAATATAAAGGCATGAAACATTCAAACCCATGATCATTCAAAATTATATATTCCTAAATATCATAAGGGATCATTTATTCACCAATACTATATTATTCGTTTATAATAATCTGAAATAAACATGTGAGAACCATTCAAATCTGACACATAACATAGACGATTAAAGATTAGGCCAAAAAGATGGGAAGCTATAAATAAAACTGCAATACCACCAAATTCGTATTAATTTTCTTTCATTCTCTCTTTTGTTAATTTTCGTGCTACGTCGAACTTCATTTCGTTCCAGCCGATTTTGACAGGTACTAAAAACTGATGCGCTTGATTGCTTTAAAGCACCGTTCGAAACCATACAGTAGACTCTTTATTTCCATCTTTTTTTCATACTTTTATTCTTTATCACAACAAATCCTATTTAAAACTATTACTTTGTATTTTTTTCTATAAGAAATGTTTGAGTCGTAATTAATTGTTTGGTGCGATCTACCAGCGGTTTGTGATCTACGCATTGCACAGGTAGCATCAGCATGCGATCCACCTCCCTCGATCTGCGACAGCCGTACGGAAATGAATCAACCTTAACCACATTATTCCTAGAACATATTAAGCCTAATGAGATTTGGGGAGGTTATTACACTGTAATGTACAACATTTCATTATTAGTCTAGAATTAGACGAGTGCAGATCATTATATTTTGGAAAATGCATAACAGAGGATTCTTTTCTTTGGAGCCGATTCTCGCCCCTTCAGTCCATTGTTTTGACTGTTCCTTTATCTCAGGCGTGAAGTGATGAACCCGTGCTGTGAAACTTTGTCAAACCTCGATTGAAACATTTTCTTCACAACGGAGCTTTTGTTCCATTGTAATGACGGCACCCATCTTACGCACAGATTTCTCATGTCAATAGTTTCAGTCAATATACGATGTACAGCACTTTTTGATATACTTACTCTGCTGCCTCGCGCACTTTCAATCGACGATCATCAATACTAGTTTGTGAATTTTCTTAGCCATTTATGGCGTGATCACCTCAATCGGTTGACCACTGTGTTTTTTGTCTTTGCACCTCATACGATCTTGTTTAAACTCTGACATCCAATATTTTATTGTTGTAAATGAAAGAGTAGACTCACTGTAACATTAGTTGAACTGAAGCCTTTCAAGAAAGTATTATATGACGTAACGATGAGCAATTTTTCCCATGTTTATAAATTCACTAATAGCATTCACTATTGATGGCTACCAAACAACTAAACAAAGTAGCGTCGTCAAACTTTAAACTTAAACGTTATAAGCTTGATACTCTCTACCATAGTCATTCTTTTCAAACAAGAAGCGCCATCTATACGTTAGTTCGGGGACTTCTGGCACAATACTTGAAAGATATTTTTTTAAAACAATCGATAATTTTTGGAACTGCAATAATTTTATGAACAAATGTTTAGAGCAAAGACAAATAAATGCTTTAGTCCTCCTGGCTAGTGGTGCTTCTTATTACCAAGAAAATATGTCAAAACATTTTGACACTTACCAATCAGCTTATTCTAGGAAATGAATTTTTAATATCACCGAGAGCAAGCAGAATATAACACGATCGACTACCTGGACCCAAACTTGCAAAGCATGCATATGGAACTCTTTGTAATTATCAAAACGGTCAAACAAAGATAATCGAACAAGAATTCTTAGAATGCTCTGAGAAAAGGCCTCCAATATTAATGAATGTAAGATTAGAAATGCTTGAGCGAATTCTGGAGTGTTTCTGAAGTGAATGAAATACCATCGTATTGAAAGACCTCCAAGCAATGGAATATTCAGAAAATGATGGCCAAACCGAATAAAGGAGAAACGAAAATCAAGTCATGCAAGCACATACGACGGACAATACTAACCAAGAAAGGCGAGCGTAAGTTATGGAATTAAATTACTAGAACAATCAGGATCGCAAGATCGTAATTATGCTTTTGACTACCATACTGGTATTTTTTTTATTCTGATTTAATTGTAACATAAAATGCTCAGGCATAAGCTCTCGGGCTATTGGGAGAAAATAAAAGTGGTAGTTCTTATTATTATTATAATTACACAAATATAGATCTAAGTAAACGCATATATACGCAATAACAGAGTAATATAATAATGTTTATTGTTCTTAGTATTTATAACTTCATAGATATGACTCGATTCGCGATTTTAATTAACTGACAACGTGTAGCTCCTATTTATAATTCAAAATTTGTTAGAATGATTCCATTAACATATTCCATTAGTAAAAATAGCAAGTAAAAAGTAGCGAACTAGAGATAATCTGATTTGTGTTAGTATTTGTTCTTCTGATTGGAACTGGCGGAATATGCGTTACGAGTTACAACCATCTTTTGCCTGGAGTGGGCGACAGTGGCACATCGCCTGGAGCTGTGAACAGAATGGTTGGTGTAGATACCTCTACCAACATGCGCTGGCAGCGAACAGCGCTACTTGATTGGCTTCTCTGAAGTTCTATATCTGTCATCTTCGTTGTCTGGGTGCGCTTGGCGGTTGGCTTCTCTCTTCTTCTAGCGTTGGCCCCTTGTTTTTGCATGGACGAAGTAGTTGCCAATTTTATTTTAATTTAATTTAAATTTAAATCAATAAAATAAGACAAGTACTATTGGCGCTTACTTTGAGCAAATGAAATTCAGGACCGCAAATTAGCTCGCAATTCAAAAAAGAATATATCTGATCACTTTTTGCGAATTACGCTAGTTGAAACCTGCGAAACTTCTACTAAAAATCTTGAGAAGTTTAGAACTATAATCAATAGGAAAGCATTTTTGATCCGTTGCTTTCCTATCGAAAATCTACAACATAAGTTGTTCCCCCAATTAGCGTAAAGTGCAATCGAAGAACTCAAAAAGAGCTACTCACTGTAAATGTAGAGACTACCAATAAGAATAAATCATATATTAAATAGACGAGTTTTGCAGAAGTAATTTCGCTAAGGGCAAAACAACTACACATGAATGTGTGTGATGTTTGCGATTTCTTGTGCTAGGCTGTACCAGCCTAACAAAATATGAATGTGTGTGATGTGCTAGGCTGTACCAGCCTAACAAAATAGTGCTTCTTGGGTATGTATGTATATTTCGCGAATCTCCTCGCTCCCGTATGAAGCTGCGACAGCGAAGCTCTTCCCATGAATGTGAAATTTCCTTTCCCGTTTTAGCTCTTTCCACTTCATTGGTATTAAACATATACATTTTTCTCTCGTTTATTAATTTATATCCGAATTGAACGGACTTTGATTAGTCAATTTATATCATATTATTAAATTTCCAGCAGAGAAGGCAGCCTAAAGTAGTAACTTTCCTATCCTTACTTATTAATAAACTTACCATCACGGCTAACCAAACCCCAAAAGGCTATGAAATTCAAATATGTACTAATACATGTACCACTATGAAATGTAATTCCAAGGAATTTCATATTGGAATATGTACCAGTATGAAATTCTAATGATACACCTCACAAATGACAGCTTGACGTCATCATGACGTTTAAGACTGAGTTGAGCTACGGCCAGGGTGGCTTTGCCTTATCAGCGGTTTGCAACTATTTTAGTTTCTTTTATAATTTTACTAACCCCTTACGCTCTCTTCCCCTCCCTTCGTTTATCATTAAAAGTGCTAGTATATACAACATAGAGCAAATATTGATCTATCTGGCATTAATCATTCTAACTTATTATTAACTTTCGTCTATTTTCTGCACGTTATTAATACAGCCATATTGATTTTGTTCAACCGTAATGATCTAAAATAAATTGCTATTAATTTATATCAGGTATTTATACAACCATAATATAAATTATTCAGTATTTTTAGGTATCTATGATGACTATTGGTTTATCCGAATAGATTAAAAAATATTTACATACATATTAATAAATTTCTACTGTATTGTCTACATCGCCTTGGTTTTGTTCCCTTCTTTTTTATAAGAGATTTATCTATTTTTCTTAATTAAACGCTTGGCGTGTGACTTGATATGATCATCCGTCCTTGTCCATTAAGAAAACAGCGGTTACCAACAGTTATTATGTCTATGCTATAGGGTTGTATACATAAAACTTTGATGAACAAAATCTTTTATCAAAGATTATATATGTACAAGAAAGATGAATGTTATTGAGGTGGAAGGAAGATGGAAAAGATTGAGGAATGGTAGATTTAATAGGAAGTATTTTAATGTAATGAATGGGAAGGGAATGCCATATTATGTGACAGAAGATGTATGTATGGAAAACAATTTTGATTGCGCGATTTTCATGCTAGAGTGAGGAAATGGGAAACAATTATTGAATGGATGAGAGTGAGAGGATTTGTAGGTTATGTGGAAGAAATGAGGAAATGTGGGAGTATTGAGTGAATGCATGTACGAGAATGAATTCGGGCAAAGCCGAAAGGTGCTTCGCGGCTAATGTGTGTTTGAGAGGAGGAATAAGAAATATACGAATAATGGAAAGAATTATGGAGGAGAGAAACGGAGCGAAGGGAAATAAATAAAGTAAAGGTGAAATTCCTTATTCCTTCTTGGGAGGGTAAATGTAGGAGCTAGGAGAGTTTTGGCATTATTTTTCTTTATTTTGGTTTTTATTTTCTAATTTTGATTTTCTATTTTATTCTATAATTTTTATTATTTTTATAATTTGTTAGGGTAAGAAAGAATATTGTAAGTTATGCCAATAAAGATTTTTTTGATTGATTGATTGATTGATTGATTGGTTGAAATATGTTTTACAATTAATTTAAAAAGTAGAACTGATCCTGTTGTTCCTCCGGTCCTCAGTGACTTACTGAGGGCACGAGTAGCTGCGAGTCTTGTGAGCTGCCCGCGTGTTCGTGAACTTGCGGACGGCTGAAATAAACTTACTGCTAATTAGTGAAGCAGCATTAACGACTTAACAAAATACGTCTATTAGTCTTCAAAATACAAAGAAAGCAAGAAATGCACAATTAAACAACAGGCTCCATCTCCCGACGAATGTATAGCACTATAGGGGAGCAATGGCGCAAAGATTTGCGTCACCGATCTGCCATACAAATTTCGCAATAATAACAATAATAAAAAACAAATAATCTCGAAATTTGTATTTAATTAATATATACATTTCTATGTATCCAAACAAAAACATAACCTCAAGAACGTAGCGACCATTATGTTTTTTTAAGTCGATCTGAGATAAGGTCTTTGCGGGTGTGGGGTTAAAGCATCATCGGCTTCGTGAATTGTCGTTTATTTTCGGCTTCGAGCATCATCGGTTATCTTCCGGCGTCACTCACGCGTGTGGTCAACATAATATTTTTGTTAAAGAATTTTCAAATCTGTATGAGTCTCATAATTAAACTAATGTGTATGTGTTGTTTTCTTCATTCTCATAGGATAGTTTATTTTTATAACTTGCGTGACATACTATCAATCTTTAAAAAATAGAATAGTTTTACATTTTTAAAACAAACTAGTATTATGGGTAGCAATATTGATAGAAACAAGCGCGTGCGCAGGGGATTTTTTGAGGGTTTAAACCCCCGAAATCTGACCAAAGTCGTATGTATACTTGTCAGTAGGTTTTCAGTTAATGTTGAAATATGTTTTTTAAACAAAGTTTTCAACCCCCCGGCCCCTCTTCCCCCGAAATTTATTTCTCAAAAAAGCATTTCTCAAAACAGAACAATTAGCATATGATGTCTAAACGTTTCCTCATAAAATCAATAAACCATTATTTTCTGATAGCTCATGGATAATTATAATTAAAATTGTCCAGCTCTTGATTCAAATTTAAAACTCCTTATCAGCGATTACTCACTTGTTTCTTCATTTTTCTTGTTTTGTTGATTTGTTTTGGTTGGCTATTACGAAGTCGCATATACGCATGCATTTATAATATGTGTATGGCGCCTCAAACAAATGAAGGTAGAAAATAAATTAGGAAGAAAACAAAATGAGAAATAAAACACGAAAGGAAAAGATAAAAGCGTAACAAAAGACTCAGATGGGGCGAAGGAACATTTGTAATTTTATTTTCGCAACACAATAAACATATATTTGAACATAAATTTAATATTGCTTAAGCAAGTCATAAAATATCTTTCCTTTTGATTTAATATTTTTAGCATGCGATGCTAAATTCCAAACAACTAAAGATTTATGCAAAACAATGATAGGATTATATTTAATTTAGTTATATACAAAGCACGCATATTATGTATACAAAAATCAAATTACTTATTAGGACTAATTTATTGTTTTTAATCGGTCCAGTAGTTTAGTAAAAATCGTACTATATGTATACATATAAACCTACAACCTTTTTTTAAAATCACTTTATTTAGACTTAGGGACCTCCAAAACATGTTTCTCAATCATAATCTTGAAATCGAAAATTTTCATGAATCCTTATTCTTCATATATGTATATTCCTTGTACTACGTACAACTAGATATATGAAAGGTAAAAAGGTCTGAACGTATTAAGATCTTTTTGCATTAATTACTAAGTGCACTTGTAACAAATATTAAAGGTTTTGTATTCTTTTTATAATGCTGTAATAATTTGAGTAGACTTTTTGCTTACTACCAAAATAATTAGCATTAAGTGTATCGAAAGATTTATTTAGGTAGTAAGCTTTATTCAAACACGAACACACTATTAATGTTATACCCATCATGTTGGATATCGTTTTAATGAGAAACATTGCAGCTAGCAAAACCTGTACAAATATACAGGGTGTTATAAAAAGTTTTTTTTTAATGCACCAAATCAGCTGAGTGCATTTCACATTTGATTTTTATCAATTTGAGTGTAGTATTTTTATTCACAATGTGCTTAATGGGAGTTGGCAATTTATTTGTTGATAGGTCAATATCAGTGTTACGCACTATGTTCTCCCAAAATCATTCTGACTATATGCATAGCCCTAATAACATACTTAGGTTTGTCGTCAAAACTTATGTAATACTACGTGTCGTAACTGCGTAAACACCATTAACATGATTTTTTTTTAAATACGGACCTGAATTTTCAAAATTGGCTTCTAAATACAACCCTTTATGATCAAAAAACATGTCTAACAGTTTCTATTGCTTTCAACATGGTACTTATTTGTAGACCCGGACCTGCCTCGATTAGTTCCAGATACGAATAATTTAGCAGGATAAAAAACCCAAAAATGTTAAGTAAAATGATTACCTAATTTTTGGGAAGCTACAGTTTGATAAAAAAAATTTAAAGTTAATTAAAACATATGTTTCAGCTGTACTAGGTTGATACTTTTTAAACCAAAATGTAAAAATGATCTTAAATTCCTAAAAATTTCCTAAAACTAAGTTCCTAAAAATTAAGTAGGTCATTTTCATTAAAATGTTTTGCTTTTTTTATTCAGCGAAACTAAATATATCGCAACTGGAACTATTCGAGGCAGGTCCGGCTCGAAAAATAGTACCATGCTTGACTCATCAATAACTGTTACAATTCATTTTTAATCATACAGGGTTGTTTTTAGAATACAATTTTGAATCGATTTGATTAAAAGAAAATCAGATCCGTATTTTAAAAATAATGTTGATGGTGTCTACGCAGTTACGATACGTTCTATTACATAATTGTTTTGCGTTAAACTTAAATATGTTACTTATGCAACAAAAAGTTACTTAAATTTTTTTTAATATCGGAAATAAAAATGCTATCGTAAATTTCAGAAAATTAGAAAATTTATTTATTTGTAATTATTTCAAATACGGCTCTGAAAATTTGAATGCTGATGCTTCTTATTTGTTCGCTTTTTAATTATATACATTTTTTCCCATTTAAACGTTTCTTACCTCCTCCACTTTAGGAGATATCAATACTGTCTCTATTACTCCCGGTATATTAAACTATTGTTTCTAAATAGAACTTTTAGTAATTTTAAGCTAAATTGAATAGGAACCACACGCGAGCTGGCTTGAAATCATCAAGAATACAAAGATTAAACTGGTCAGAATCCTGATTTTTCAATATTCCGCTATGGATCAGAACCGTGGACTATCACGGAAAGTCTTTGGAGGCGCATAGACGCGTTTGAAATGTGGCGTTGGGGGAGGATGTGAGAGTCCCATGGACAGTAAAGCGAAATAATCCATCAATCCTGACTCAACTGGGGATCAGCAAATTGCTATCAAGTACACATCATGCGACGTGAGACGGGACTGGAGCGCCTCATTGTCGAAGGTAAACGTTCCCGGGTTCGATCCCCATCAAGATGGATCATTTGTATCTAAAGACTCACTGGTCAACCAATGTTAACGCATATGGCCAGTGATTGTCAGCGTTGGAGATGCGGTCGTCAGAGTGTTGAATGAAAGTGACAGAATGCGTCTTTTTAGAGGCAACAATTAAGGACGAGAGCTGTGGTTGTATAACTTGGGTTTTGATAAATTTGTCATTGGTCTACTTACTAGCGTACATTACATGGGCTTAGCTATAAAATTTCAATGGGAGGGATTTGCTATATTACCTTACGTGAATAAAGATTTACAGTTTGTAAGGAATGAGATTTAACCTTGTTCTATTTGATATTAAACGCTGAATTACATCTTCTACAATTATGTTTCGGTATACTATGAGCAGAGCTAACCTCATGAGGCGCTCCTGTCCTGTTCTGTTTCAGGCGTAGCTTTTAAGTCGCCTCAACGTTGTAAACGTCCGTTTGGGCGTAGTAGTAAATGTAGCACAGCAGATGAGTGTATGCGTTCAAGTAGATGAGTAGATGGGTTCAAGCGCAGTAGATGAGTTTTGAAATGAATCTATCCAAATTGTGTACCACAACTCATACGATTTTTGATCATTAGGACTCAAGTATAAAACTTCTAGTTTTTTTGAATTCGTTCGATAGTTTTTTTGCCCATTTTGGTTTGTTCCGGAATCAAGCTTCCAACTTCGTGTTCAATAATCAACAAAAGGGTGGTGTTATTCGGTTGAGTCCCTCAGACCTCCTAATGGGAACCCCGGAAGGAATTATATGTAATTCCTTCCGTCTTCCGTTTTTCTATGCTGACGGAAGTGTTTCTTTTTATTCTACCGTTCAACTTCTCTTTGATCCCATTATCAAGTTTATCAAGAAGTAAATATCTCCTAAAGCATATAATTTTTTACTTTAAATGTGTGAAAAATTTTTGTGTTTATTGTATTCGTGTTTTAAATAGCATTTTTTGAAAATAGCATAAAAGAATATGATTATATATTTTTTTAATGTGAAAGGTCTCTTACGTGTCTAGCACTATGAAAAATTTAGAACTTTTCAAATAAATATTCTTTATTCCTTTTTTTTTTTTTGGATTATAATTCTTTTATTCCATCTCTCTCTCGATCCATCGATTTAATTCTTTACTTTCAAATCTTTCTCTTTTTCTCACTTAAGTCAAACGCTTCATCTTATATATTTAAGGTGTTAGTTCCAGAGCCGGCCAGCCAGTCATAAATGTCAGCTCGAATATAAATGCGTAGAAATACCGAAACGTCTGCGTCGTTACAATGGCGAAGGTTTAAACCCCAACTGTTTTTCTTCATCTTCTACGTCTTCCTTTTGTGCTTTTTTTTTATGTTTCTTTCTTTTCGTACGTGCTTATGCATGCATACATGCTGCACTTCAGTTGTATGAATGCAGCGTTGTCATATTCGTAGCTTTCATACCTATTCCTGACTAATTCTACAGCGTGCGTAGACTAAAAAAACTATGCAATTACGTTTTAGCATGAGGCACCTGCACCTGTTTCACACGAATAGTAGCGATATTAATAATAACCTAACAAATGTTTGTTTAGATTCAACACGTCGAAGCTATGCGAACGGTCAGCGAAAAAGTGGCCCAAAATAGACTCCTAAGCATTCATTCACCAACATTTTAATCAATTCAATCAAATAAGTAATGGAATGGTGAATGCTCCGTCGGGAATTACTGAGCAAAAAAGTATCCCAGCTCCAGTAGTTTTACACTACTCTTTACTACGCCGGAAACTTACACTTACACTTAGATTTATATTTTGTTTGCCTTTTAGCCATGGTTCCGTTTGCTTCCATTCATCAGCTATTTAAGCAACTAAAACTGTTTTCCATTCTAAAGTGCATTTTAGTCTGTGGTCAAAAGTCTTCAAACAACAGCGGAATAACGGAATAAGCGGAATAACGGAATAAGCGGAATAAAGGGAACAAGTCTCACAGTAAATCTCCATATGCCCACCGCGATGCTGTTTTGCGAGGTTGTCTCACCCGGAGTGGCGAGCCGGTTGTCTGGTATGTTTCACTTGCTAGATTCTCTTCATATAGGCAATTGGACTTGTGTCGCTCAAGAATGAACCAAGAATAATCCATCACCTTTATTGAAATTTATGAATCGTATCACATTTAGTTTCTATCTTCTCTCATATTAAATGTGTGTTCTTCTTGTTTCGTGACCGATTTGTGATATGAGATATTTGAAGATATCTGGATAATGTTTCTAATAGTTTTAGGATCCATGTTGGGTTTCACTAGAATATCCCTCAAAAACTGGATCCCATTTTCTAATCGACGACGAAATATTTTCTTAGTTACTTGTTTTCTTCCTTCTCGTGACATACGTCATCATTACAGCAAATGTTGATTGTTGTGGCATGCTTGTCTAGGCTAAACTGCTGGTTCATCTTGTTTCGTCATTGTTTCACTCAACCTCTCGCGTAATACGGACGAGACAGTCTCCTGCCGAAACTCTCTCGCGAAAAGGTTTTGCGCGAAGTTGAGGATCCATTTTTTAAACTGTACCTCAAAGTTTCAGCATTCCAGTTTTATCCCGGAATTATTATAGAAGGATTAAAAGAAATGTTTTGAATAAACTGAAAGAGAAATGGGAAAATAATGTTTAATTTTTATTTGGGTTTTTGAAAAAGCTTCTTAAAAAGCACAAAATATCCTTAAAATTAAAGTGTTCTTTAAAACAGGTAGTAAAAGTCCTATTTGTCATACCAATATATAACGCTTCGCAGGTTACATTTAATTCTGGAATACCACATTTTAGATTTAATGGAATTGAATCTTTGTTATTTTTGACAATATTAAAGGGTTTTTTTGTTTTAAAAGCTATGGATATATTGTATTTACTAAAGATTTTATTAAGTTTATTCCTATTGTAATTAAAGTATGTCAAAGAATAAAAATTCTTCTCTTCATTATTAGATATAGTGAGGTTGGTAGACATTTTTATAATTTATTAACTAAACTTTATCAATACGTTTTAAAGTGTATCCATTGTTCAAACCTAATGTACTATTGATTTATTTTTTGGGTAAAGTCTCGTTATGACATCAGAATATTTAAAGTTCTATAAGCTAAAGAATTCGAAGTTAAAAATTTATAGCACCAAGGAATATTCGAACTAAATCGACTAAAATTATCACTATGTTTTTTTCTAAAAGCCTGAACTGTTGGAACGTTATTATTGTAATCTATCAAAATATTCAAAAAGAGGCAACCGCAAAGAAATGGAAAAATGTTTTATTTTTATTTGGGTTTTTGAAAAAGCTTCTTAAAATGCACAAAATATCCTTAATCTTATACAATAAAAGTGTTCTTTAAGACGCGTAGTAAAATTCCCATTTGTCATACTAATATATAACGTTTCGCAAATTCCAGAATTTAATTCATAAATACCACATTTAAGATTTAATAGAATTGAATCTTTGTTATTTTTGACAATATTAAAGGGTTTTTTGTTTTAAAAGCTATGGATATATTGTATTTACTAAAGATTTTATTAAGTTTATTTCTATTGTAATTAAGGTATGTCAAAGAATAAAAATTCTTCTCTTCATTATTAGAAATAGTGAGGTTGGTAGACTTTATATAATTTATTAACAAAACTTTATCAATACGTTTTAAAGTGTATCCATGGTTCAAACCTTGTGTACTAATGATTTATTTCTTGGGTAAAGTCTCGTAATAACATTGGAATATTTAAAGCTCTATAAGCTAAAGAATTAGAATTTGAACATTTATAGCATCAAGGAATATTCGAACTAAATGGACTAAAATTATCACTATGTTTTTTTTCTAAAACCCTGAACTGTTAGAGCGTTATTATTGTAATCTATTAAAATATCCAAAAAGAGGCAACCGCAAAGAAATGGAAAAATAATGTTTTATTTTTATTTGGGTTTTTGAAAAAGCTTCTTAAAATGCACAAACTATCCTTAATCTTATACAATAAAAGTGTTCTTTAAGACGGGTAGTAAAATTCCCATTTGTCATACTAATATATAACGTTTCGCAAATTCCACATTTAAGATTTAATAGAACTGAATCTTTGTTATTTTTGACAATATTAAAGGGTTTATTTGTTTTAGAAGCTATGGATATATTGTATTTACTAAAAATTGTATTAAGTTTATTCCTATTGTAATTAAAGTATGTCAAAGAATAAAAATTCTTCTCTTCATTATTAGAAATAGTGAGGTTGGTAGACATTTTTATAATTTATTAACTCAACTTTATCAATACGTTTTAAAGTGTATCCATTGTTCAAACCTAATGTACTAATGATTTATTTTTTGGGTAAAGTCTCGTTATGCTATCAGAATATTTAAAGTTCTATAAGCTAAAGAATTCGAAGTTAAAAATTTATAGCACCAAGGAATATTCGAACTAAATCGACTAAAATTATCACTATGTTTTTTTCTAAAAGCCTGAACTGTTGGAACGTTATTATTGTAATCTATCAAAATATTCAAAAAGAGGCAACCGCAAAGAAATGGAAAAATGTTTTATTTTTATTTGGGTTTTTGAAAAAGCTTCTTAAAATGCACAAAATATCCTTAATCTTATACAACAAAAGTGTTCTTTAAGACGGGTAGTAAAATTCCTATTTGTCATACCAATATATAACGCTACACATTTTGGCCTAACTTGGCACATTTATTCACATTGCTCTAACTTGGTACTAAATTATGTCAACTTGAATATTGTAATTTCAATAAACTAACGCACGACGAGCGCTGGTTTCGGAGTTATTGCTCCTTATCAGCTACGTGTAAGTATAAATTTTTATCAACGAACTGACAGTTGCTTTATTAGAAAGAGCATTTTGATCAAAATTGCTTGACTTGCCAATAATTAAGATAAATTGAAATAAAAATTAATAACTCCGAAGCGAGCATACGTCGTGAGTTAGTTTATTGAAACTACAACAATTGGCAAGTCAATTAATAATAATTGGCAAGTCAAACCGTTTCCATCAAAATGCTCTTTCTAATCAACTAACGGTAAATTGTTAAAAATACACTTCATTGTGAGGATAGTGCCAGTGGCTTAATGTCAGTTTGTTGATTAAAGTTTATACTTAGACGTGCCTGACGAGGAGCAATAACTCCGAAACGAGCCCTCGTCGACCGTTAGTTTATTGAAATTGCAAAATTCAAGTTCACATAATTTAGTTCCAAGTTAGGCTAAAATATGTACTAGACCAGCGCTTCTCAACATTTTATAGCCCGCGGATCGGTAAAAGTTGTGATAAAATATCGCGGACCGGCAGTAATGAATCGTTGTACTAGAAGACATGAATGTAACAACTATTATTTATTAAGTAGACGATGGATGATCATCAGATTATCTTTTTAATTCTTTTGCTTATAGAGCCTTAAATATTCTGATGTCATTACGAGACTTTACACAAGCAATAAATATCATTAGAACATTGGGTTTGAACAATGGATACACTTTAAAAGTATAGATAAAGTTTTGTTAATAAATTATAAAAAAATGTCTACCAACCTACTATTTCTGATAATTAAGAGAAGAAATTTTATTCTTTGGGATGTTAATTATAATAGCAATAAACTTAATAAAATGTTTAGTAAATGCAATATATCCATAGCTTTTAAAACAAATTAACCATTTAATATTGTCAAAACTAACAAAGATTCAATTTAATTAAATATTAAATGTGGCATTTATGTGGTAAATTGTGGAACTTGCGAAGCGTTATATATTGGTATGACAAATAGGAATTTTACTATCCGTTTTAAAGAACGCTTTAATTGTATAAGGTTCATTAATCCTGACAACTCAAATTTAACAATTTAGAATTTAACCTTGATTTTTCATTTTCTCAAAATACTAAAATTCTTTTCGAATATTGATACTAAATAACTTTTTTTTCAAGCTGCTCAGTAATAGGTCAGTAATTTTTTTTCATGAATCAAGTAATAGCTGCAATTCCTTTCCATGATCTTTCTTCATATTTTTTGCAACACTTCATTTTTGGAAAGGGAATATTTCGAAAGGAAATATTCGGAATATATTTCAATGTAATTAATGGAGTGGGAATGTCAGAGCATATAATAGCAGATGTAAGCATGGAAAAACGAATGATTGCGCGATTTAGATGTGGAAGAGTAGGAAAGGGAAAACAGGTATTAGACGGATGAGAGTAAGAGGATATGTAAGATTTTGAGGCTTTCTTGATCAGTTAAATTGGTCTTCCTTCAGGACCTGGAGCTCGATTGGAACTTGACTAAATAATATTCACGGAGGACTACGAAGATCTCCTTCATACTACGAAAGCTCCTAGAAGAATATGATCATTAGGATCTAGAGTCAATATGGAAAAAAACCCAATACATGTACATTGGAGATCCACCTATGGACATTATGTTGCGAAGTGGCTGAATAAAGTCAGTTTAAGAATCTAAATATTTCGGCATTCTATTATTTGGAACCCAAAGATTAGCAACAAAACAAAAAGAACCGTATACAAACTAGACAATGTATGGTTCAGAGGTTTGTTTGGGTGCTAAACAATAAAAAACGCCAACTACTTTTAGCATCGGAAATATATTTTTGGAGTAGTTTCCAAACTTGAACATGTAATCAACGTCTATATCAGTAGACTATAACATTATAGATGCCATTGAATCTTAACCAACTTACGTGGTATGAGCATATAAAGCTGAAGGTCGACGAAAGGGGGTCAAGTTGAATTCACCACTAGTTTCCGTATGGGAGAAGAAAGTGGGGTCGTCCTAGAACCAGCTCTAGGATAAACCAAGGCTTGGAGAAAAAAGGATTAGAAGAACTTGACTGAGAGGTCCGATGAAGATGGAAACTGGAATGCGGAAAACGGAATATATTTTGCATGAGTGGTTATACTATGTGATAAAACTATTTTGCTGCGATAGAAAAAAAAAACATATAGACAACACTGTCGAGCGTTATTGTTTTTTCTTCGCTTTAATTTTATGTAAAAGACTTTGGCTTTATTTCTCTTCTTTTACGTTGTTCGTTTTCAACGTTTTTTTTTCTTTCTTTTCTGAAGCATGGATGTTGGCGCCTTTAGATATGTACGAGTCCTACGGTACTCTATGGCGGTACCAATAAGCGGTACTCTATCCCGTGTGGTTGTATTAATGACGGGTCAAAGTATCGTGTATTTTAATTTTGAAGCGAGACTTTTTTTAGTCTTTTTACAAAACACAAGTAGAAAATTGAGAGCGGAATCGATTTATTGTTCGATTTGTCAGCTCATGTGACATACATTTAATACGGTTAAAATGAAATGAACATGAAACATTTTTACCCTCTATGGTATAAACACATTTTTAATAAATAACAACGTTTTATGTTTTTTTAACTATTTTGATAGCCTTCATGATTCTCTTTAGAAGGATGCCCAACATGAGAGATCAACATAACATGGACACGTAATATAATTAAAACTACAAAGATTAATTAATCTTTGTTTTATGTAGTATGTAATAAAACTTCTGACTTCTGGCATATGAAAGATGTGGTGGCTGATCCATCCAGGAATTTTTGTTTTAAAATTTTTCAAACAAGATTAACATTAAGATTAGGCTAATTATTATTACAGAAAGTTTATTGAAAGATCTGTTTATTTATGTGTTACGCAGGTCGTAAATCTCCGTAACAATTTAGAAACTTCTGGCAAAACCAGATTTCAAAACTGGGGCATCCAAGCAGTATTTGTGTATTCCACAGTGAATAGAAATTTGTCCAAGTGTTTTTCGAAATCCGATTGGAGTTTGCGTTATAGAATTAATTAACGACAGTATATTAATTTTAGAACACAACTTCACAGCATCTTCCGTCCTTTTCCTAATGATTTCCTGTGATCATTTTATATTATTTGGTGATAAATGCAATGAATTAAAAATAGTAGACATCATATACTTTTTTTTTTCTAGAATAATTTTTACACGCTTCTTACTATTGCGATACGATCTCAGTTTTTCAAGCTTATGAAAATGAATATTGTCAATCTGATTAGGATACTTTGTACGGATGTTTTTATAATCGCCGCAAGCGTACAAAATTTTATAATATTCTTACATCAAACTTATGCATATGCATTGCACTGCATTTATTACACCTATATCGTACATGACCATCGTTGGAGCTTGTTTCTTTTTTACTTTTATATCCTCTTCTTCTTCGTCATCTTTGTCTTTTCACAGTTTTTCTTCTCCTTCTTACATCGCTGTTTTCCCAATTAGTTTGCATCCTTCATTTGTTTATATTTTCTTGGGTTGTCTTCGTTTCTTTGAAGGATTAAAGGAAATCAATGCACTATAAACAAGTAGTCTATGAATATATGTATTCCTTAACAGAAAGAAAAAGTGACTACTTTATTCAATTAATTAAACACGTACTTTTCAATCTACATTTTCTTTATTTTTATGATGAAGCATTATCTGTTATCTATCGCAGCTTGTCTAAAATAGTGTCCCCAATTAAGATTAAAAAATATGCATACGGAAGTTGCCTTTTACCTTTTAAATTGAATTATCTTATTTCCTCTTACTTTCAAGTAATTTATTAATAGATCGTGTCATTTAAATCTGAAGAAGCATTTAAATCTTAATTATTCCTCATTCCGAAGTTGCGCAATTTTTGTTTCCTCTTCCATAGTTGACCTGTATCTGAATCGACTTCATCAGTCGTGGACGGTTTACAGTGATGGATGTAAAAACGAATTCGTGATTCAGTTGATTGCAGAAACCGGCTTAAGAACAACCTCTCTGGATATGAGATCTGACAAGAAGACCAAAATGCTCAGACTCACTAAAGAGGAACTCTCGATACACACGAATTATATTACCGGACATTCTCCTTTGAATTGCTATATGCATTAAATTGGTAAGCCTGAGAACCCAACATGCCGATTTTGCAAAACAGTTGCCAGAAACGGCAAAACACATTATATGCGTTTTGCCGACACCAGAAGGTAAGGCAGTCAGTACCGTGAAAATCGGGGAACAGCACCCGAAAGCAGTCTTCAAGTTTCTTAGGACTGCTTTCTAAGTAAATCTGATTTAAAACGACAAGAAAGGACAAGCTATAAACGATATTTTCTATGAAAGCTATGAATGCCTGGCTACCAACCTTTACTGTGGGCAGGTTGGATGACTTTCACTTGATGGGTTGTCGTTTAGTACGGTCTTAGCATACAGCCACTAGATTATTTTATTTCTTATTGAAGCATCATGGTGATGGTATAGGATTGCCAACATTGCGCCGATGTCACCCGTAGATAAATAATGTTGTGGAAGATAGAGGGGTTCACAAAAGATAACTAATTACATTTACATAATACATTAACCCGGAGCGCGATGAATGCTCGGCAAACCCGAAGTTTCCGAATCAAAATGACCATGTTGGCAACACTAAGTAGGTAGCTTAGCTCTTAATTCTTTTGATCGACATTGCTGATGAAATATGGGATGTTATGTTCAGACTGTTCTAACGGGTATGAATAATTTTCTTTGTTTTGGATTCTCCTTTCGTCCATAGATCATATCCATACATTAGTGTTGGTTCTAATATTGATTTTAAAGTTTTGTTTCATCTGCTGATGCATACGTTGTTATCTTGAAGAACGTTTGCCAACTTGTACGCTGCTTGACGTGCCTTTCATGATATATTACGAGTTATTCGTTTCCCAGGTTAATAGTTTTTTTTTAAATTATTATTAATAACGTTTATTGGGATATATTTACAATCCATATACAATTCTACATTTAAATTATTACTCGTATTATTACTTGTTCCTAAAAGAAATAAAGAAAACCAAACAAAATTCATTTCTTGCCTGGCGAGGATGAAGGTGAAAGAAACCACCTTTTTCCCCATGATCTTCTTTAGCCCTCCTCACATTATTCTTCATTTTATTTTCTTCCCTTTCTCTTTTTTTCCAACCATTCCCCTTTCATACATCCTTCTACCTATTTCTTCCATAATTGTTTCCTTCTGGTCCTAGATATACCTTCCAATGACATCATCCTTTAAAATGATTTTATCCAATGCTCTCATACTTCCTCCCCTTTTCCACATTTTCTACATTTTTTTCCATCCAATATCTATTTCCTCTCTCCATACTTCCGCATCTAAATTCGCTATCATTCTCTTTTCTTGCATACTTATATCCGCTACTTAATATCCTGCCAAACCCCCATCCTCTTTCAACCACTGGTACTTCTTATTATATAAACTCTCTCTAAACCTTCCATTTCTTTCTTGCAATTCCACATATTTCATCTCATTTTCCACTTCCATCCCCACTTTTATATCATTCACCATCATTCTCTCATACTATGCATATCCTGACCATCCCATCCTCCCGTACACTTTTCATTTCCTCCAATTCTTGTGCTTTCTGGTCTCGCTTAACTCCTGCATCACTATATCCCCCGAAGTACTTCTTTCCAATCCTAATATTCTTTTCAAATATCCTATTTTCACTCTTTCTATCTCTATCCTTTCCTTTACCACCCACACTTCTGTCCCATACAACATCATATTACTCAAACATACATTTATCTTCATTCTCATTCTCACTGACTCCCCAAACTTCTCCCATACACCCCTCATTCTGCAGCCACCTTCTTCTGCTTTTTCTGCGCCCATTGTCACCTGCTCTTACGCTGATCCATTCCTACTCATCGGATATCCCAAGTACTTATATGTTTTTATATTTTCTAATCTCTCCCCATTCATACTAAACACGTACATTCACTTGTTTTTCCATATATCTCTTTTTTCTTCTTTTTTCCATATACTTATTCACCCTTATTCACCCTTTTTCTTCTTTTTTCCATATACTATATCACCTCATTCATTTCCTCTCTTGTACTGCCCATGCACACAATATCATCCGCATACGCCAATGACAAAATCTTTTTTGGGCCCATTGCCCCTTTTTCAGCACATCCTCCCAATCCGTCATGTATATCTTAAATAAAGTTGCGCTTAGTAGACACCCCTGTCTCACACCCTTCCATACTTCGAACCACTCTGGCACCCGTTCTCCCACTCTCGCCCTTACTTTTCCCTTCATACAACTCTCTAATAATTTCACACAACCTTTTCGATATACCAAGAGCTTCCATTCTCCTCCACAGTTTCTCTCTTACCAATCTGTCGAATGCTGATTTCAAATCTATGAATAATAAGTATACCTTTTTCTCATACTCACTTCTTGGTTTATTATATAATTAAGTATGACTATATTATACACTGTGCTCCTACCCTTTCTAAACCCATCCTGCGTGTCCAACAACACATTCTTCTCCTGCATTTCCTTGCCTAATTTTTTTATTAATTATCCTTGCGAACAGCCTATGTATTTTACTAATAATTGAGACCCCTCTCTAGCTTTTTACTAAACTTCTATCCCCTCTTTTGTATAACGGAACTCTTTCCCTCTCCTTTCATTGCTCAAGCATTTCTTCTTTTCTATTCCATATTTCATTCATTGTTTTAGTCAACGCTTCCACTCCATCTTTATCTAATTTCTTCCAGACATCCACAGGGATCCGATCTGGACCGGCCACACTTTCCTTATTTATATTCTTTATCTCTTCTATGACCTATTTCGTTGAAATCTCCCCCCCCCCCTCCATCCATCTCCTCTATCCTATTTTCTCTCTCTCTCTCTGTTTCCACATTCATTCCTATCCCCACTCCCACATAAATACTTTTTACATTGTCTTTACTATAATCTTACATCCCCCATTCATACCTCTTTCTCACAGATATTACCATACCTCACATTCACTTTTCAAATTATTAATTACTTCCCTTTTTCTCTTCTATTTTTCTTTATTTATTCTTTTCCTGTTTCTTCCATATCTCTTCCATATCCATGTTCCTTCCACTACTTCCAAATATTCCTCCCATTATCTCTCCCCGCACCTTACCTTTCTTAATATAACCCTAACGTCTTTCTTTGCTTTTTCCCAGTCCTTATCATATACACTCTCCACCTTCATCCTTTTTTCAGCCCCCTTTTTTGGTTTTCAATCAAACCTCGCCGCATCCATCACTCTTTCATTTCCTTCATTCTTTCTCATTGTAAACTTGTAATTTTCTCGTTGAATCTTCCCCTTTCACTTCTTCCCCATTCGTACCTCCTATCCTTTATCCCTTTCCCCTGTCCCATTTCCCCCTCTCAATTCTCATCTATTTTTTGTCGAAAGGTTAATAGTTTGTTGAAAAATTGCTTTACTCTTAAACTTAATATGTTTGACCATGTTTTCTCTGCTTTGTTACATACACTGTCATCCGTGTTTCCCCGGGCCTCTATTGCATTATCGTCTGCGAATTGTAATAGTTGAGATAAATCTCTAAATTTCGTGAATCTTCGTGTTGATAAGAATGTAAACAAACATTTTGAGGTTATGTTATTATTAATTTAATTTTTTTAAGTATATTTATGTTGTACTTTATATAAAAAAATTGTTAGATCTCACTAGAATTAAAACTAATTAAATAAGTCAATGCTACATAGAGCAGATATTGTGAAACTTATGGAGCTTCGAAAATGGGCAGTGTCCTCTGCACCTCTACGACGGGAAAAATTTGTATCTAATGTGCCCTTTGAGCAATATGTCTGGATCAATCGAGAGATCGATTTGAAGTTAATGGAGTCTTAACCAGTTGTATTTAAATTTTTTTTTAATTTCCGGAAATTGAAATAGTCAAGGAAAAACAAACAATGAATTTTATCATTTGCTAACTCGAAAAGACATATTGTAATAAACTTTTTATAAGCAAGCAATATAAAATTTATAAATATTTAAATTATCTTGAAAGTGAGAATTGTTTCTAATAGCCATGAACTCCTAGAGTTCGTTTTATTGTATTTCTTCTTCTTATACATATATACGTATTTTTGCATTATCACCATAGCATCTGATCGCAGAGCGTATATTCAAAATTTAGTTGCTGCAGAGAACCGAGAAGCGGCACCACAGACTGGCTCCCAACTTTTTTATCTGGTCGTGTACCTGGGGGAAATGTCATACAATGCAATTTAGATTATATTGTAAAGGATTACAACTTTTAGTGATGATAAGAGCACATTATTTATTAGTACAGTTTTTTAAAACTTTAGCTAATCGTTATAGACTTTCATCCTGTTTTTATAGTTCACGATTTATTAGCATTGGAATTTTATACTTTATTCTATTCGGTTTTTTTTTATATGTTTGATCTTACTATTGTCGCGGTTAATTTTGTCAGTGGGGCGAGTTTTTTATTTGATGAATCAATTCTATATTTAACCCGCCCGACTATAAAAAAGGATCGAAAGATATGTGAATAATTTATTTCGGAAGTATAAATTAACTGTGTAACACTATAGTAAACCAGATCAGTTTAACACAATAAATAAATAAAACTCAATATTTGCTAATTTAATTTATTTATAAAAATAAATACTAGTGTGCGATAAATTTTAACACCAATTATCAAACAGATAAATAATTGTCAATAAAAACTAAGGAGTTCATTAAGTTTAGTTTTGTTTAAATAAATTAGTGACTAAAATAAATTCGGAAATTATTATATTTCAGATTTTCACACTCGTCAATAAATATTTAATAGAATAACTTACATGTGGGCTGCAGACATTTCGATGCTATACTTACTTAGGCTTATTTGTATTTTTATGAAATTCAACTTTCTACTGCGTAAGCTTGAGTATAAGCTTGAAGTATAAGCTTAAGTATAAGCAACTGAGTATAACCGTGAAAAAAAGTTCGTAAGCCTATGATAATTTTCTTTTGAATAAATGTAACAAATTGATATTATCACTTGTTTGTGCTCTAAGTCAATATGACCTTCACGCCATCGTGGTCAGTATGGCGGAGTCCACGCCATCGGGGTCAGTATGACGGAGTCTGTTTTTCCCGTCTAAATTTTGAGTTCTCAGAGTGATTTTGAGTTGGCTTGGAAGAAACACTGTGCAACACCAATATCCAAATTTAACGGCCAAGATATAGCGGATAAAAGGTAAAAACATAAATACTTGGAAACTCAGTCTTTATTATCGTAAAACGTTTAACAAATTTATGTGATTTCATTAAACATAAACTCTTACATTCTTACAAATATTGGGTTGAAAATTCTTCCAATACTAACAAAAGTCCTGATTACTATAATATAGAATTTTAGTCCGCACCATTTTACTATAAAATAATGTTTTACACAGTAAAAGAGAACGGACAGTTCACCGTCATCCGGCGCATTCACCATTCCGATTACTTATTTGATAGAATGTATTCAAATATTGGTGAATGCTTAGGAGTCGTTCCCTAGCACTTTTGCTCAGTAAGGCCAAAACATTCGCTATACCGATTAATTTTTGAAGGAATGTATTAAAATATTGGTCACTGCTCAGGTGTCGATTTTTTACTCTATACTTTTTCTCATTGTTCGCATATCTTCGTAGATCTTCGTATATCACCACGGTAATAAGAATGTAAACAATCATTTTGAGATTGTTTTATTGTTAATACTATTGTGTAATGCTAGATGTCACTAGACTTAAAAAAGTAACTAGATTTTAAAAAGTTACTAGATACTACCAGGGTCAGTATAAAAAAATTGTCTAAAACAATATACCAGGTCCGTACAAAAAATGTTTTTATTGAAACACTTAATGCACAGATGAGGCTCTCAGTCACATCCTTTGCAGTAAATTTGAATCCCCCTCGCTATAAGCCAACCTTAATTTGTTTTCGCCGTCTCGTAACACGTCTTACGCGGTTTCTAGTTTTGGACGTTTTTCCGACAGTACATGATATGAATGACGTTTTCTGCTTACCGTTTTCTGACTACTTTAACTTCTTCTGCGCTAGAGGAGGGCACGCATTACATAAACCATAGCAAACTATTGAACGAAATTCCAACTACTTGCTTGTTTGTACATCAACCACGCATTTATTTACCGGAGCAATATTCTGAAAGATTTTAAATTTTAGTTTTCGATATTACTTAGTACTATATTTTCAAGACTTTTTTGGATCACTTTTGCACGGATTTTTGCCGTTCTTCGTCAATGTGCTTCCGCAAACCACCAGTAGCTCAGCTTGCTTCATCACCACGCTGTGTGAGATCCTTTGGTTTTGATCAAGATTTTTCTCCTTTCCACCAAATTCAAGAATTTGGTTGACAAAGTGAATTTGTCAAACAAATTCACTTTGGAACATTGGTTTTTTGTTCCATTAATCTGCTAGAAGTTTTTGTATACGAACTTAACCCATATGAAACATTAATCTACAATGTAATTAGAATGTAAACAATCATTTTTAAGTTATGTTTTATTATTAATATTATTGTGTAAAGCTAGATGTCACTAGACTCCTAAAAGTAACTAGATACTACTAGGGTCAATATAAAAAAAATTGTCTAAAAAATATACCAGGCCAATACAAAAAAGTGTTTTTATTCAAACTGTTAATGCACAGATGAAGTTCTCATTTATATTCTTCGCAGTAGGTTTAAATTCTCGCTACAAGCCCGCCTTGATTTGTTTTCGCCGTCTCGTAACTCGTCTAACGCGGTTTACGTTTTTGGGCCTCTTTCAGAGTGTTCATGATGTGATGATGACGATTTCTGCTTAGCGTGATTGCTTTAATTTCTTCTATGGTAAACGCTAGTTTTCGATACTACGTGGTAGTTTTTGCTTGGTGATTGGCATGCTTACATTTGATCTGGCTAATGAATAGATAATTTTCCTTTGTTGTAAGCAAGTATCATTTTTGGTTGCTTCTTTGTTTGTCTGCGACGATTTCGCATTTCAGTTTGAGAACCTTGGTGCTTTGCTAAGAGCATCAGAATGGACTCTTGTCTCTCTAGGAAAAAACACTTATTTATTCTCGTTTACAATATATGCTCAGGACAAGTTTCTTTTTGGATCACTTCGCGCGATTATGTTTTGAGATTCTTCCTCAATGTGTCTGTTAGGTGTATTTGTCTATCGAACAAGTGTTCTGTTAATGATAGACTGGTGTATCAATGGTTATTTCGCAATTCAGCAATAGCCCAGCTAGTTTCATCACTACTCTGTGTGATATTCTTTTGTGCTGATTAAAATTCTTCTTGCCAGCGTAAATATCTAGGCTATAAATATAGCCTCCCCATTACAACAGACCTTGACTATTTTCTGCCACACTTACAACGTTTTCCTTTTACATGTTGGTCCGTAAAAATCCAGCTACGGAATTGTATTACTAATTCGGCAATGTATATTCGAGTGTCGTCCATAAACTATGGACTACCTTATCGAGAAAACTCTGTATTTCGTAGTGTCTATTATTTTGAGGATTGTCCTCACAATCCGCAAAGTGAACCATCATTAAAAGCAAATTGCTGCAGAGCAAATTCATTTTCGAACATTGCTTCCTTGTTCTAATAATCTCCTAGGAAGTTTTAGTAGGCGAACTTCTTGGAAACCTATGAATGTGTTAAAAAATTTATGGTTGCTTCAGGCCTAACTGAACATTGTATGGGTCTGGACAATGATGTTTGCATATTTCTGTATCGTTGGTTGCTTATATTGCTGAATTTTTGACATGTAAATTTGAATTACACGCATGCTCCTTCAAAAAAGTATCCAGATTTGTAACAAGAATCTAAAAAGTTACTAAATACTTATAAAAATTTATGGTCTAAAAAAATTATCAGGACGGCACAAACCATTTTAGGACCGCCATATAACTAAGTTTACTTGACAATATACCCAAATATATTATTATCAACCAGAACAGGATATAATTCAAGATTTTCCTAACGATTTAGAAGCTCGCACAGATTTTTTCCTACCTTGCGGTATTTTCCATTTAAGGCCGCCAATATCTTTGCGCATAATTGGAGTTCTGTCATCTTCACAATCAGAAGATGTGTCTGCTTCTTTGGTGTTACTCTTACATTCAGGGGTTCTTATAGTTCTGCAGTTTCAACTTCAACCCCCCCTCCCTCGTTCTGTGTAAATTCAAATTCTTCAGTATCAATTTACTAAAGTACTTCATTCATTTCTCCGTCACTAGAATATGTCATTGGCTACTCATTGTTTTCTGATGTCAATATGCGTGTGATAATAGCCTTGTTTTATTTGACATACCTTTGAACTCAGATAAATTATTCAAGAAATCCAAAAGTTCCTGATCCGTAAGTGATCCGATTTGTGTCGTCTGGAGAGACAAGGTCATCTGGATTTCTTTTGCAAATTGGTGGCCATCTTATGTCCGAACCGGAGAGTGACGAAATAATCTAATATTTATAAGAATGAGAAGCATACGAGTTCCATCGATTTCTACAGGTGAAATTATAAGCATTTTAAATTTATGAATACAACAAAACGCGTTCATAAATTTCTTAAACTATTTAATTTACCAAATTCAACAAAATTACATTGTATAAATGCCGGTAATTCTATACAATTATTTTCAAAATGGAATGCTTACACCCCGTAAGATACGAAGATTAGCACGGACACAAGTGAGACAAAGTGAGATAGGTACCTTCGGGTGCTTCTTTACATTTTCAAAGCGATCAAACACCAAGCGTAACCAAAGAGGAACGAACGTAGCTGAGCTGAAAAAAATATATATTATATCTCGGATATCCATCGCTTTTGACAAACTAGAGTTACCATACTTAATACTGATGTTCATCAATTTCAGTTTAACATTTAATTAGTAAATTATATACGGATAGTGGAAAAAAATATTGAAAAGGGAAAGGAATTGAGAGGAAAAATAAAATAAAGGGGAAAATTCCTTATTCCTTCTTCTTGTGGGAGGAAAAGTTGGAGGTACGATGGGTTTAGGATTTTTAATTGTACTAGTTGTTTTTTTGTAAAATTTATAATTGTGGGAAAGAATATTTTTATGTTTGTTATGTTAAAAGTTATACCAATAAAAGTTTTCTGATTGATAGTAAGTTATATACAGTGAAAGCTGTATTAATCGGCGCTATAATAATATCCATTTCCATTTCATTTCATGGCAATAAAAAAGATGGATAGTTCGATAAGCAATTTATAGTTATAGATTCATATAGAATATTTTTGTTGATGAGCAAATTGTTGACTTAATTATTTTGATGTACTTATATGTACAAAGGTTGTACGAGATATGTTTATGACAGGGGATTTCTAAAAAATTTTAGTTTCTTTCGAGATTTTTATCAGAAAGCATTATTCTGATTTTTTTTTAAACAATCTTGAAAAATTAGAGGATATCTGTGTAGACATAGAATAGGTTTCTAAGATCTGTATGTATATGAGTGTGTATGACGCGTAATGACTTTGTAAATTTCAGACAGCCATCGAGACCTTATCACGACTCGTTCTAAACGTAATATATGACGTCACGTCATCATTTCTGGGGTCTCTCACTATCATAAATATCATTTCCGGCCTGATATTTTAGCGGGAACTTTTAATTGCACACTAAAAATACCAAGCGGAAACCCTGTCAGCCGTCATCTTGGATTTTCAAATGACAGCTGTTAAACGTGCAAACTATTTATGATAGACCTCAGAAATGACAGCGTGACGAAAATGGCAAGAGATAATTTGATTTTTGGTAATTAATTTATCTTCTGAGTGAATTTTTGGCTTTTTCGTCGGCTTATTTAGAGTGTCGGTTGAATTTTGATTTTTGGTAGTAGTTCCAGCCAAGTGAAATGATGAAGATATAGAAAATGTTGTGAAATGATATTTTATTACGTAGAAAATGAATTCGTGGTGATGTCGGATTTATTCGCTGTCACCGAAGTAATAATGGAACAGGCGTCGATGATGCTCCTCTCGTGTCTTAGGAATTGTATCTCTGCCAACTCTGTTCTCCCGGTGCGTTAGGTGGGGTTGGTTGACCTCTTCTATTGACGTGACTCTCATTGGTTTCTCGTGAAGAAGATTTATCAAGCAAGGGTTATAAAAGATTGAAATGAATGAATGAAATTAGAACTGGTTGATGAGAGACGAATGATCCGGCAGAAAATTAGATGAAACTTAAAAAAATTAGATGATCAGGTATACTTAAGCTACAAGTATACCTGATTCGATGATTGGAGAATTTTCGCTAGTGGCTGCGGGCGAATGTATTTTAATTTCAATTAATATAAGCGATTTGTTGGCGCTTACTTAGAACAAATTGAATTCCGGAGTGCGATTTCCCGCTCTATAGGAATAAGTTTGATTATCTAATAGAGTATTATTTCTGATTGAGCTGTGCGAAGGTCCTCACTCAAAAACTATCAGAATAAAACCCAAAATGCGTCGAGGAATGCTAACTGGAGTGGTTCCTTTCATACGAATTCTCTGGGAAGAAGCTGCTTCAGGCGGGTCGGTTGGCCAGTGACATTCGGGGGCTTCGACCGCAAACAAAGGCGTAGCTTGAACGAAGCTTCTGACGCAAAACTTTAGGAAGGTTATACTTCTGAACAATAGAAAAGTTCTTCATGATCCGTTAAGAAATTTAAGGATCAAAGTAGCATTATTTTGTTGACGAATATCTAAGCGGTTAGAAATATCAAAGTGTAACTGTTTATTTAAAATAAGTGGTGGAAAAGTTCGTTACGCTTTTTTTGCAGTTAAACAAAATAAGAAATCGCCACTTAAAATAAGAAAATTTAAAAAAGTCCTGCTGCCTGCTAGCTTTTCGGCGAAATAACTTATGACTTATTTATCATTTAGAAAAAAATATGAAGAAATTTTATGTGTGTATAAATGTCTGTATTTTTTTTCTAAACTGTTTTATTAACTGGTATGTTAAGTCTTTAAAAAAATCAAATTAGATTAGATTAGGCCTTTTATATATTTTATTAGCGGATTACTCATTGAAGTGATAATTTATTAGAAAATTGCTTATTGCAATCTTTAATTAATTGAATTATTGATAATCCGGTATCAACTATAAATACGGAGAAAGAGATATTTTTACATTTTATGCGATCTATAAACTGAAATACTTGCAGCGTAAAAAATACTGTTTATCTTGAGAACGGTTAACCTCCTCCTTTCTTTTCAATTGAATTTTTTTTCTTGGAATTTTGTTTATCGTATAGGTGCCCAAAGTAACTTTCCTATCAGAGAGAACAAAAAGTTTTCGTAGGATAGAGGAGATTCTCAGGATGTGATTAATCACAAGTGTGAGCCTGTATATAAGTAAAAATATATAGAACGTTATGTAGAAAATTAGGAGTAACGCGAAACATAATTATACACTTATGCACTGTACATCAGCTATTCTCGACCGCCGGACCGGCACCGCGGAAAATTCTTACCTGTCTACGTTAAAAAATTCTTATTCAAAACATAATAATTTTTTAGTTTAAAAAAAAAACCACCGGTCCGCAAGATTATTTGACAACTTTTACCGATCTGCGGACAAGAAAGGTCGAGAAACGCTGGTGTAAGATATTATCCTTGGATGATCAAGTTTGTTAATAATAATTAAATATCTGCACATTCAGTAGTCGGACAGATTGACGTACCGACTAGTCTAGGCCATGTTTTTGATGGATTATATATATTATACTGTAGTTATATCTTATTTTAAGTAATAACTATAAATTAACCACATATAAATTTGTTTAAGACTAAACTAGATTATTTTAAAAATCAAAACAATCGCATTCTGAACATTTTTTGATTTTTTGATTTTTTGACAACGTTTACCGGTCCGCGGGCCAAAAAAGGTTGAGAAACGCTGCTGTACGTAACGTACTGCACATTGTAAATAATTATGCAACAGAATTATTAACTTCTATGAGTTTTATTACATGATGCTTGGAATTCCAATATTGATAAAGAAAGACAATTAGTTATCTTTAGTTCAAATTTATTTTCAAATAATAACAAATTATTTAAATTGTAACAAATAATTGAGAATTGATAGTTTTTGGACTTATATTTCATTGCTATTTTGGACTTACATTAACACAAAAAACTATCAATAAAATAAGAATACCTCAACGAGCCATGGAGAGGTATATGTTAGGAGTGACATTGCGAGATAGAATCCGGAATGAAGAACTACGTAGAAGA
>WYDF02000021.1:0-27604 GCA_009867245.2 Adranes taylori
TATAAAAAAATAAAAAATTTTAATTGAATTGTTCAAAAAGACTCATCGAGTCTTAATCGGGTACCGGGTTCGAGTATTTACACTTGGACTCGCCGGGTCTGAGTCTTGGTACTCGGACCAGAAAAACCCTAGTGTTGAGTGGACATTGCAGGTTATTAACCGTAAATTAAGTTACTATTATAGTATTATTTAAATTATTATACATTAAAATAATAATTTTTCTTACAGTTGTGTCCAATTATATCTTACGTTACCGTACTTTAAACTAGTATGAAATGATTGGGTTTAATGAACAACTGCTAAACATGAATCAATTTCTTGATGTATCTTAAATTTTGATCTCAACCTACCGGTGTAATAAATGTCTTGGAAAAAAAAGAGAGAGGAGTCGTTCCTCTCTTTTGTCTTATGTGCACATCTGTTTTGTTGCTTTAGTAACCAATTAAACAAAGCTATACATTATTTGGTCATTTTGGATTACGTGTAATTTTTTTTAAACCACATATCAAATACCGAGTTAGTTGTTCATCAAATAGCTCATATAGTTTATTTGAAGAATTTTCTACTTATTATAGCAAATGCGAGGCTCATACACAGTATGTCGGAAAAATAACGTAATTAAAAAAAACAATCAGTTATTTTGCCTAAATTTATTTTTATTCAAAATACACCCCTTCCGCATCAATGCACCGCTGGCCACGTTCAATTAATGCTATCATAGAGTTTTTATGCCGTTTTTGAAAACGCCTCAATGTTTCTCGTCACGGCTTCTTGGGTTTGTGTAACATTGCCATAAAACGTTCCTTTCATGGTCAGTTTGGGTCTCGGAAACAGGAAATAGTCACACTGAGATAAATCTGGCAAATACGGCTTATTTGCTAACACACAGACTTATTTGCTTGCACAAAATTCACGAACAGCGACAGTCCTGTAAGATGGAGCATTGTCGTGCAACAGAAACCAACTTCCTGGCACTCGATATTCGGACCTCGCTCAATATTCGGGCCTTCCCTTCAACAAACGCTCCATAACCCCCAGATATTTTTGACCCTATATCTTTAAGAGTCGTCAAAACAAATCAACACTGTTTTTCTCGTTACTTCTGCCTGGGTCTGGGCATTTCCACGTAGCACTTTGGGCGTTTCGTTTGAGAAACGTACTTGAAGCACCAAATCTCATCACAATCGTTACAATCGATCCCAGGAATCGATTCCAATCGATTCCAATCGATTCCAATCCTTCCAATCGAGTTACAATCGATTCCAGGAATGTGCAGTTTCGTTTGACTGTTTTAATAGGGTCATTGCAATGTTCAACGCGATTAAATTTTTTGATCCTCATTTTAGGCGTGAGGAACAAATCGAGCACAGAGTTTCCGTTTGTTTAAATCCTTTGTGAAAATTTCGTGAAACATGTCTTTAATTCCTCCGCTATCCATCTCACAATCGAGTGCGCATCGTAGGCGATTATTTCACGCACTTTTTCCACCAACTCATCGCGATTTATGTTTTTCCCCCATTCTGGGTTTGGGTCGCCTTCCAAAACATCACATCCGCCCTGAAATCGCTTATACCATTCAAACACACGATAAGCAATCATCACCATAAACTTTTTCAGCAATTCAAATGTTTCGGTAAAAGTTTTGAGTTTAAAACAGAATTTAACATTAGCTCTTTGCTCCATCGTGTTTTTGTGATGAGGTGACACAAGATACTGTCATTTTAAGTGCTATAAGTTGACAATGCTTTCATCGATCCTAATGGTGGCTTCTTCTTCTTCAACAAGTTTTGGTTTTGGATTTTTATTCTTCAACCATTATTATTCCAATATGACTATCTGGTGTTTTTGTTATTGGTTTTGACAACCATTATTATTCTCGATGCCTGAATGGTATTATATCTTGAAAAGCGATTGAAAGGATTTTCTTCCGCATACGTCTTCTTCAATTAGTTATTATATATTTACTGTAATATTTATGTTTCTTGACTGAAAATTTTGATTAACTTTAAGTATACTTTGACATTTCCATCAAACGAAGCTTCCAATATCATCTCAAGGTAATTATTTTTTATCATTGTTGGTTTCATCGGTAACAAATTTTCAATTAAGTTTGATTAAAATCAAGAAAATTACTTTTTTGTTTCATTTTCATTTATTCCATACGACGGATCCATTTATCCATTTATCCGTGTATTATGCCCTGGCTTTCATTTTATGGTTATCATCAATTGAAAATGTATTTAATTTATTTATGTGCATTATTAGTGAATAAATCAAATAAATTTTACCTTGGGGATTTAAGCCGAAACCGGTGGTGAGAAATAAATATTAATTAAACAAGGAAGTAGACTTGTAATGAAATGCAATAATATAATTTCTCCAACCTCATCTCTCTCTGGGATTATAATCGATTTATAGACCATTTTGACGAGTTTTTCAGAAACTACATAGTGAACAAATTTTAGACAATCATTCTACAATATTTTGTAAATATCCAGTTAATTTTCCATTGTTTAATTTATATGTCTTATTATTAAACAATTTTATTAGATCCCAATTAAAGAAAGTACAAACGATCTAATATCGTGGAAAAAGTAAAGTTATGTCATGGCTTTCTTTTACCACATTTTTGTGAACAAAAATTATTGTACCTGCAATTTCTTATCATTAATTACTATGTTTTACATTTGACCATTGGTACAAATACTTTATAGAATGTAAAGGGTGCGATATTAAGTGTCTCCAATTCAAAACACTATAGAGAATTCATTTCTCAACATTTTTATCTTTCATATACTTACCATATAGGTATGTAATATAGGTATATGAAATATATAGGATTTATGTTATGACAATTTGGTTGGCTGAAATTTTGCACACATATAGTATCTTGTATTATGCGTCGAATAAAGAAAGTCCTGTTTTGCCAAATTGTATAGGAAGCGGTGTTGCCACGTTTGAAGTTTAACAATCTTTTTGAAATATCTCAGGAACAATAAAAGATAGGTCATTCGAATAAACTTTATTGTGTAGGCCACATAAAGACACTTCGATTTTGTTTGAAACATTTTTTCTAAAATCACAATTTGCGGTCCATTTTCTCGGAAACTTATCGAAGGATTTTGATTAAATTTCGTATCGAAAGATCATTTAATATTTAAGGGATTAAGAGAGTCTAAAAAAATCGCACATCTTAGTACCGGAGTAATTTGACTTTGAAAAAAGTGTTCTACCCTTAATACATCTGTTCCTATGAAAGTTGGAAAAATGAATGTTGGGGAACATGTGTAAGTCTATGGGACTTCAATTTTTCCAATGTGAGAAACTGAATATACTTAACCGATTTTGAGCAATATTTTTTTTTTCAAAAACTTTTGGTAACACCCTGTATATTTTTTACATTTTGGTAGCCCTTGTAATTTTATTTAAAATGATACCTCACATGACGGGTCTAACTCTTATCGTTTCAAATATATGACTCTTAATAACTGAAAATTTGGCAACTTGTCGCCATGGCAACCGACATTCAACGATCATACTATGTACATGTAAGGCCTGCATAATAGCTCATATATGCAAAGTTACAGGAAAAATTATATTACGTTGTATGAGACATACTGCTTTCGCAATTGAATAAATGTTATCAGTGGCGGGTGCGCATTATAATTTTGGGAGGGGTTCTAACTGATTTTTTTATTGAGAAATTCAGTTTTAAAATTAGTTTTGAAATTTCGCTCGTATATAGTATACTGTATTATGTGTCGAATGAAAGTAGTGCCATACCTGTAAATGGTATAGAGCGCAACGTTACCACATTTAAAATTTTACAAACTTTTTGATATATTTCAGGAACTATAAAAGATAGGGCACTTGAATAAACTTTATTCAACAGGCCACCGAAAGCTTGTTCAATTTTATTTGAAACACTTTATTCGAAAATTACTAACATATGTACTAACTAACCTGACTCAAAGGCGGTAGTAGGAGAAAATAAAGTTAAAAACGACAGCAGACCGCGCCAAAGCGGACAAATTCATAAGACCAAGACAGTCTGAAGGGCGAAGCACGCCAGACTGCTCTGTTAGAAATTAGCTGAAAAGAGAGTTAAGAGGGGTCGTATGACATGCCAAACCGGACGGACAGCTCAGCTGTCCGCGCCGTAGGCAAATACGGGGAAAATGTGAGACAAGAGCGGCCACAGGCCGCGGCAAAACGGACAGCATATACGGGGTGCGAGGAATTCATGGATAGGCGATTTATAGGTTCGAGTAATGTTGTTTAGTTTACCCTAAACACTATTGTGCTAATTGAATTTAATAGACGACTTAAAAGGTGACAGTCAAAACTAAAAGGTTCAACTGTTGTTTTATGCAAGATATAACAAAACGCAGGACTTCCAATATATGAAAGATGGGATGGCGATCATGTCCACGAATTTTTACTTACTACAAAAGCCTGAACATACTACATTTTTCAAAAAACATCTGCACCTCTTGCTTTGAAAATTAAATGAAGTCTTTGAAGAAACAAGTAGCACTGGAATTCGTTTCGATTACCTACGAAGCGCTGACTTTAACGAATACAATCCTCCATATTTTTCAGTGCAAACCGTGACTTATAAATTTGTCAAATTAGATTTGCATCAGGTGAATTCGAAAGCCGTTGTTGAGCCGAAGTGAAGCACGGAACATTTTCTCTTAGCTAGCCTTGATTCATACGAGCTTTATGCGACGTTGCCGTATCTTGGTCTGAAACCGAAATGTCTACCTGCCCAAGGTTTCCAAAACCATTTCGCTGGTGCTATTAGCTGGATATTATAATATTAGCTGGTGGTAGTTGGTGGCATTTACTTTGACTCCAGCTTCCTGTGGTTTCATACTATTACATTAGCAGACGAATGACATCTGGTGGCCAAATAGGTATTCAAATCTCGTTTGATCTTTCATTTAGTCATACCCGATCATTATGTTGGTTTTCTGTTCAATGGTGTAAAAAATTTTTCATCAGAGGAATTCACCAGCCACATGCAAGCGTTTCAACGCTTTCGCTCTTTCCAACCATACCTTCATCTGCTCAGGGTTGAGATCATTAACTTTTCGTATATTGTAACGCTTAACATGAAGATGATTTTTCAATATTTTCCCGAACACCTATCAGATAAATGCATTTTCTTGGCGATTCTGGCGCCGGGAAACGAATTTACTTCCAAATGCTGGAGCCCTTTAACAGCAGCTGAACAAGTTTTAAGGTGTTTTGCGGATTTTGTTAACTGATACATAGATAAACCTGAAATAAAATACTTGTAACCTACTTTTTGCACGTTTATCAGAGTTGAGAAATATGCAACTAAGATAGTATGATTTCTTTTTTCCGCGATATGGGGGTGCTTGAAACGTGGATTTGTAAACTAGTTGGCCGATGTGAATGAAATTTAGCGAGGTATACAAGATATAATCGACTGTCTTACAAGATATATGTCCTGACTTTAAATTTATTAATGTTCACCACCCGGTATGTAGTTAGGAATTTACATATACATAAATATGCAAGAGTGTATATGACAACATGCGAGCATATATTAAAGCAAAAACGAAGAACGTACACTAATAAAAAAATCATACATACACCTCTTGAAGGAATCTGGTTCAATATTCTTTCACTCGGTCGAAAATCCGACCGCACCCAAGATATATAATTTTTTTGTACTGCTCTTTTGCTATGATAAAATTTTAATAACTATATCATTTATAATCAAGTAATTGGTCCGGACGCGCTGCCTTTTTCTGACACAGACTACAGTTGTCGATCTCTACACAATTATAATCGGCTTTAAATGCTTTCCAAAATTTTATGTACTGAGTGTTCTATTATAGTTTTATTAATGAAATGTGACAAAATCATTAAGAGTTAGCAGAAAATTTTATGAGGTCTTAATATGTTTGATTGTTTTTAAAGAAAAAATCTCGAATGTACTATCTTATTTAAGGATTTTTAGGAACTTAGAAATTTAGAATTTCCAAATGTTTGTTTATTTTGAAAATATATTTATTTGCAAAACAAATATTTTTTTCTTTATGAAGGACAAGTGTTACAGATCAGAAAATTGGCGCATCTTGTAGCACGCGAAAATCGCTTTCGCGAACATCGCTTTCGCGAACTCTCAATCTATCTGAAAACTAATAGTTAAAGCGGAGCTGGACATTTGCACCCGGGCAGGTAATTTTTTTTGTTACTTATAATGGACCGATGTACTTGAATCGTTTCAACAGAATGATAATCCTCTATGACAATTGTACGACATATATATCACCTTCCATTTAAATTATTTTGGTCAAGTTTACAACAGGGCTTTAGAGGGCTGCTTAGAACACGGCTTTAGAGGGTGGAGCCTTTCTCCTCTTCGTATGTCATCTTCTAACTCTCCCTTCCTTAGGTCGGGCCTCAAACATTTGTGTGGGCTTCCTTTCCTATTCCATATTTATTAGGTGTCCTAACCATCTAAGTTCTTTCCTTTCAATTAAACTAATCAGTATTTCTTGGTTGAGGTTTCTTCTTGTCTTTTTTGTTATGTGCGGCTTTCAGATCCGTACATGAGGGTTGAGTGATCTACTGATTTGTATATTCTCATACTCATTTTTGTTTTCCTTTTAACTTCTGTCTTTCCTATAATGGTATTTTTAATATTGTATTATAGATTGTTAGCTTTATGGATCTTATGATATATTTCGGGATCCACTTTCCCTTCTGTTGTTATGATGCTGCCCACATATTCAAACTGTTGAACCTGTTCTAAGATCGCTCTCCCACTCAATGTTAAATTCTTTTTCTTCTGTTCTTGAGGTGCATAACTTTTCTTTTACTAGTATTGATTTCCATCCCTCCGTCCTGGAATGCGCATCCCCATTCCGTTACTGTACTCTGCAGTTTATCTCTGTCTTTCGCCAGAAGAACGATATCATCTGCGTCTATTATAGATGAGTATTGCTTCTGAAGAGATTTTCCGTTCCCAGTCTTCTGGTACTTTCTCGGAGGGCCATATCAACTTGAAGAGGCCTTAAATCTATTTCTCTAATTCCTTTCCTCCAAATTGCACAAACTCTAGATAAATATTATCCCAACCTGCCGCTTTACTAGTGTTATTTGACTTGATTGCATTTTTTACTTCCTTCAAAATTGATTCCTTCTTCCTATTCACCCTCTCCATTCTTTTTTAGTTTGACTTGTCAAACATTTGAGAATTGAGAAATTGGCCCGCCTAGACGAGATCTAGAACGACAAATATAGGCTAATAGATTGTTAGTTCCTACGGTGTTTTATAACATAAAAATAAGAAACCTAAACAAAAACGACGAATGGAAGCAAGAAGGAAATCCATTTTTGTCATCACTGGTGCTAAAAACTAGACAGCTCTCTTATTTCATTACACTTGATCAAATAGTTTAGTTTATAATCACCCAGTATGTTTATCTGTATAGACTAGTTTTTTCTTTGCATTTTTTTCCTTTTAAGGAATTGGTTTTTGCAAATACCACATGTGGTTTAGTTGGTGTTGTAGGTGAAGTTGTTCTTGTCTTGTAAAAGTAGATAGTTTGTAATTTTTTTTTCTCGTTTCATTTTCAATTCCTTGTAGAACTCTATATGTAAAGTATAACACATATTGGCCCATTGTGATTTAGTTCATTTTATGCAAATTTTGACATATCATGCATTAAAATGCAGAATTTCTCTTTATATTTTTAATTATAATATTAACTAATGGTGTATCTTTGGATACAATTATTAAATTCTGTATGGTTGGTCTTTTTTATATACCGGGTGTATCACATAACTCAAAAACTTTGTTCGGTGCTCATATTGTATCGATATCTTACAGAATGCTCAAATTTTGATATGTAAGTGTCGTGATAATTTTATTTAGTATTTTTATATAAAAAATAGTAAATTGTTTTTATGTGTCGTAACTAATTTGCCATTAGTATGTCGAATGTAGGTGTGATCTCCATTTATCCAACCATAAACGAGCAATAAACTTTTTATCACTTTAAAAAGTATTAATAAAATATTACTGCAAAACACAGTAGTTTTTTTTTTATAGAAATTTAATTTCTTTCCAGCGATAATATTTTATTACTTTTAATAAAAAAAAACACGATTCGTTTTCGCTACTTTTTATCCAAAATAAAATAAATATTGCTTAAAATGTTTGATCAAATAGCAACTTCGCTTGCTGAATCATGATCACTAAAAATTTCGTAATCTTCTTTCATTTTCATCATCGCCACTTAATATCTGACCAAAAGCACTGCTGTTTTCTTTTCCCGGTATGGGCAAATGTCCAACATTTAGTGCATTGTTATCATTTTCCATCTCAGTCCAAAAGTCTTCATTTTCTAATCATTCTACAACTCTCGAACAGAAAGGAGCTTGTTTGAGGCGCTCATAATTGGAAAGATCACCAAACATACGTACCTGGAACTATTGTTTCATTATAACCGTGCTCAAATAACTAGTGAGCAATGTACGTGCACTTACATAGTCACTTAAATTAAAACCTAAATTATCGTCATTTAAACACTAACACCTATGCTGCTATTGGGTCTCATGGACACCGATTATAGTATTATTCTGAACCCGGATAGCATTCCATAAGAAACTACTTGATTAGAGAATAACTGGACGCACCGTACCTCCCCATCCCCTAAATATTTCTACGCAATGTTTGTGAGTTTGTTAGTTGCTGGGTCTCAAGGATCCAATAGTAGTGGTTATGGATTGACTAAAGTAGAAATCTTATTTATTCACATTTAATTAAAGCAGCTTTAGTACAAACAAATCTAAATGCAGCATTTCAAAACATTTTTTATTTTCTAGTTTAATGAAATAACGAAACGTGTGTTAAAAATTCCTTGAGCATTGCCTGCATATTTGTATATTCTTTGTGACAGTATATCGGATATGTTTTTATGTCGCAGACAATATATAGACACTCTTTTAAAATAGTATCAGTTAGTATATGTTTAGTTTGCTGGTTAGCTAAGTAGTCTAAATCTAAAGCATTTAGGACGAATGTGTGCCTTTATAATACAAGATGAGTCAAAATATAAAAGCTTGTTCATATGAAGCACATTCGATTTTGGACGATATACGACATATTTATTTTTTCTTTTTTATTAAAATAACTAGAAGTGTTTAGTCTACCCTACAAAGCGCCCACCCATGAACCCCCCGGTTTCCATATTTACTTACGGCGTGGACAGCTCTGCTGCTTTCTTACATTGTCCGATAACCAAAAGCTTCTTTTTCTCTCCACTCATGCTGGTGCAACAGAGGATGCTGCGCCGCTCCTTACAAGTTTTTGTTCCCTTGGTTTTACGTGTGCTACGGAAGAACTTTATAATAGAGCCCAGTTTCATCAACGTTGTACACGTCGGATGTACACGGCAATGAGCACTGGACATTGCTCCTCCAACCATATCTTGGCTGATTCATGGTCAGCTTTGCCCACCAGTCAGCTGTGCCTTGACTTAACAGATATTTTATCTCTTCTTCCAATGATGAAATCAACCTTCAGTTCCAACAAAATCATCATTCCCCATCTTCTTGACTAAGTCCTTTGCTTTCTAGCGCAGAAGCGATCCGGATATACTTGCGCCCTTTGTCCCTCGCTTTCAAAAACCACTCCATCAATGCATACTCAACATCTATTTCCTTCTTCGATTTTTGCTCTCATTGTTTAAGATGGCAGTGTAAGCATTATCGATCTCACAGCTACTTAGCACAGCTTGGGAAATGCACAGCACAGCACATACATTTAAAACTTTTTAATTTTGCATTAGTAGATCAACTTTTTTTACTCATTTAACAGCGATGCCTACATAGAATTATCTTTCGTCTGATTTGGAATTTTTTTTATTCTACTAAACTACTAAAGAGGTAGGTGATTCTAATAAGCGAAGTGATTTCTATGTATTTAAATACGAGCTTACCGGGACCTAGCCATTTTGATTCCAATAAGCGGTTGATTCTACTAGTCGTGATTCTATTAAGCAGCGTCTACTTGTATTTCAATTCGACGTAATGTCACATAATCGGTCTTAATGGGTTTTAAAAAAAATATAAATTCAAATAAAAAATGTCACCTTTGAAATTTTGCAAACGGTATATATTTGACCTTGTCGAGGGAGTTGTTATTTTCTTAAGAAGAGCCTTTATAGGACCTTTCCGTTTTATCATTCAGTGTTAATAAATACATCGAACAATAAATGCACATGTATCTGATCAAGGACCAAACTTCGAAACAAGCACTTGTCACACATTAGTTGATATTTTAAAGTATATTTAAGAATGTTATTGTATACACTTACTATCATCTAATTTTCCTTCCCTATTTCTACCCTCCTTTCAATTATATCTTCTACATTCTTTTCTATTTTCGCCAAATGTTTAATTGTGTTTCTTTATCTCATTAGCATCCCCGTTTTGGCTTTTCCCTTTCTTGCATCTTTTGTAGCTGCTTGTGCGTACCACATGAATTTTTGGTAATTTTGCTAATGTTTCCTCTAATCTACTTTATTCTTTCCATGTTTTCAAAAATCTTATCCTAAATCCTTATCATGTTCCTTTATAAACTCTGACAAATCTTCATATCCTATTCATGCTATACCATCTATTTATTTCTTTTCTATATTGTAGTGGGTTCATCTTCTTTACTATTTTTTTGACTTTGTATTTCTTTCTTTAAATACAAAACTCTCTCATATTTGCTCCTTAATGTTTTTATCCTCTCCTACTTCCACTTCCCCTACATTTATTAGTTTTTTATTTCATTTCTAGTCTTTGGTGCTACTTATTATATAACCACTATTTTACCTCTATTTTAATTTTTTTTATAAGCTACTTTAACTCTGTTTACCTTGGCTCTTTACGCAGCAACATGGTTTGTAATTCTCTTTCTTTTTCTGTTATGTCGTATTTATGCCTATCCTTGTATCCTTGTTTGTATTCATTTTCCAATATTTTTACTTTTTATACAAAACTTTAGTTTTGGTCCATTAATTCCGTTTCTCCCTATTCATTTTGCTATTTCTACATTTATTTGTACCCCCAGTTTCTCCATAATCTAAAGTTTTGCCGCTTCTGGTTTTCCAATTCGTCCTCCTTTAATCCATTTATAATCGTATTATTCCGACTGTTTTAAGGCTCCTGTATTTCCATTTTTGTTCTCAATCTCTGCATATCTTCTTCGATTTCTGTACCACTGTCTTCTTTTCTTCATCCCTTTGCTGTATATACTCTAATTTTGCTTTCAGTCTTTTATGTTGTTCCCTTATATGCCTTAAATCATCTACTACAATCTGTAGTTTTTCTATTACTAATCCGTGCTGTTCTTTCATCATGTTCACTACCCATTCTTTCGTTTTGTCTTGGTCTTCACTTGTCTTATGTACTTTCTCTGCTTCTGTCTCTCTTCCCATTATCTCCTTTTTTTTGTTTAGTCAAGAGCTTTTGGTCAACTCATTTTGGTTGCTACTTTTTCGAAGTTATTTTCGTTCTTTGTTTTCCTCTTTTCCGGCATTTTTGATAAATCTATATTTTTGTATTTGTTATTCGACAACTCTGTCAATAATCATATGTTTACTGGTGATTATTTTCCTTTGTTTTTCTTCTTCTAAGCGTTCTTTTCTCAAAATTTTTTGCTCTCTTTTAAATATTGTCTTTTATTTTCAGCGTAACACATTAAACTTTTATTTTATACCGAACACCTTAAACTTGTCTTCACTAACACCTTGACATCACTATACTGCGCGCTGTTGCCACATGTAGATTGTATTGACTGTCAATAATTGCTTTCACCTTTTTAGATATCCTTTTAGATTTTAGAAGGATTCCGATTAAAAAAAATTTTTGAAGTACTACTCTACATACGTAACAATATTTTCTCTCAATAATGAATAATTAATACTCCCGACGTAATTGTAATATTATTTGCATCACATTGTATATATAGTTTCTAGTTAGCAAGTTGAAAATGTTGTGTGCAGAAGATATTAGTTTAGATCTCGATCTTCTTATTTCGTGTTCTAAATTCTATCTAAAACCATTCCGTGTGCTTATTTTAAGCGTTTACAGGACAGGACAAGACAAAGTCTACTGTCTCGTTGCTTTTATCACAATTCGTATTTATTCATTTACTTACGGTAACATACGTATTATCGAGCATTATACTACTATTTATTTTTGGCATTCTGTCTTACTTTAAATTTAGAATGTAAAAATGTCATATTTGTTTATTAGTTCAGATTCGAAATAAACGAAATAAAAGATTAAAAGTTTTAAGTTAAAAGACGAAAATTTAGATCTTTTCTACGGCCAATCTGTTGTAAGTGTACTAATAAAAAATCAGAAAGCAGTATTCCTCACAGTAATTTTCCGAAATCGTAAAGCGCAAAAACTTTTCGAACGTTGCACGAAGACCTACTAAGGACATTAAAGCAGTGGTGCCATTTTGCTGCAAGTGCGCATATGCTTCTGGAATTTTGTTTTGACAACTGTAAGGTTTACTTTATTTAGGCGCAACATTTTTTTGTTGAAAATCTTTGTGGCGATTAGTTTCCATGATTAATGTTTTTTTTTAAGAATCCATAAAACAACTGAAATTTCATTAGTTTATATTTGACGCGACTAGTCGTAAGTAAGTTTAAAATCTTTTATGTGTCTTTGGTTAAGTGAATGAGTAATTTACATTACACTACGTTCTTAAAATAATTAAAATTCTTCATCCAGTCAGTCTTCTAGTTCCCTGCAAACAACGATGGCAATGTTTATAGCAAATTTTATTACAGAAATTTTTATTAGGCGTGAAATAAAATTCCAAACGCGATGAGTTTTAGGGCTACCAATGTTCATCATTGCATAATGCAATTTAGTATTATCAAATTTAAACCTAATGTAGATTTATTCTTTAAAATTTCTTGTAAATTTTTGTTAGTTCCGAGATGGACTATCATATTTTGATGACCTTTTTTATATTGGCCTTATGTTGTCTCGTCTTGAGAACGAATGGTACTATTGTCATGTTGAAATTGTGACAGGGATTGTGTGAACCCCAACTGGTAAATAAATTCTATCTCCAGTTCAACTCCATCCAATCTAACCGGAATCAAAGTAATAAACGTAGCTTAAGTTTGTAAATTCTTATTTAGGGGTTCAGAAATATCACTATATAGCAATACACTTAGTTACACAAAAGTGATGGGTACCCTTAATTGATTAAAACCAAAGAATCGACTTTAATAAAATAAGTACCGCTCATCAATTAAATAATTAAACTACAAATAAAACACAAGGCTTTAACAATGTATTGAATAACAAAAGTAATCGATGGACAATAAAATTCAATAGAACTCCAATTATCCGGATTAATTGGGACCGGACCCGATCCGGATAACTAAATATCCGGATAACTAAATATCCGGATAATAGGTTAATAATGGAAAAATGTAATTTCTTTAAAAAACAAACATAAAAGTCTACTGTAATTAGTTTTATTAATGACAGAAATATTAAATTATGATGAAATATTAAATAATTCATATAACTCAAATACCCAATGTAAAATAGTTCTAATACATACATAAGTTATCATTTCTTAAACATTTCGGTAAAAGTCAGCTGTTTAAACGTCTTAAATCGTTTCCGTCTGGCCAACTCCCGCATCCGCCTAATGGTGAGCAGCTGGATGAGCAGCTACACATTCAGCCTGCCGCTCCATCCACGATAATACAGGCTCCGGAAACACGAACGGCTCATTAGCTGATGGTCCCACGTCTGGTGCAGTAGCCACGTCATCTTCTTGGTCATCCGTTTCTTCCACCTGAGTCACACTTTGAATTAGCTCATCATCATTTAGAATTTGAAACCCAGGACCCGAATAATTACAAGCAAGCCAATCGCACTGCAGTCAGAGCATCTAGGAATCTTCAAAAGAATCTTTCTGATGTCCTCAAGCGATAATTTTTTGGTGATGAGCCACAATGTCTTCTTCATTTTCATCTTCTATCAAAAGCTTCCTCAACAGTTGTCTTATGTAATAACTGTTCATAGTTTCGATAACCGATTGATCCATTGGCTGCAGCAACTCGTAACGTTGGGCGGCAGGAAAAGGGTTTTAAAACGTCCGTCTTCTCTGTCAAGAAGGCTTTCTGTGCGGTGGGTGGGTGTATTATACAGAATTAATACAACTTTACTGCCTTCTTTTCCTATGGCCTTTTGGTATTTTTTTACTTCAAGTATGAAAATTGGATCGTACCATTCTGTGAACAAAGCAGCAACCAGCCAGGCTCTTGGTTGATTCTTGTAAAAGAGGGGAAGTTTCTTCACATTTCTGAAAGCCCGAGGATTTTTTGGTTTGCCTAGCAACATAATGGGTATTTGATTTCCCGTAGAGTTGGCACAATTTAGCACGGTAACACGGTCTTTGCTAACCTTACGGCCAGGCGCACTACATTCCCTTTTAGAAGTTAGAGTGGTTTTAGGCAAAGCCTTCCAAAGAAGGCCAGCCTCGCTACCATTGTACACAAACTCAGGGTCATACAACTCTGCTGCAGTTTTGAATTTTTCAATTAACTTTCTACTTCTTTAGGATCTGCTGAAAGTGTCTCGCAAATTAAATAATCTAATTGTAGAATATCGTGTAATGCCTTGAAGTTCCGTAACCATCCATTACTCGCTTTAAAGGAAGATAAATTGTCCATTTGCTTGGCTAATATCATTACTTTTTCACATATAATCGACTCTGAAAGAGGGTTTCCCAATGCTAGCTGCTGCAAAAACCACTTGAATACGGCCTCTTCAAGATCTTTGTTTTCTACTGTTTTCATCACTTTTCCCGAATTTGAAAAGAACCCTGCGATTCGGAACATGAATTTAAAAGAATACTCTAAGAAGGTTGGGAAGAAGTCGTGCTAGTTTTTCGCGCTAGTGATACAGAAGAGAAAATTCTACTTTTCCTTTGTATGTAAAATAATTTGAATATTTAGCTCGAATGCTATATCTGCGTCTCGTACAATACTGGCACGTTTAAATTTGTGATAAGGAATTAAGTTAGCTTTAACAGGATAAATAAGTTATACTTTCAAAACACATTCAATTCAACCGAGAATAGAAGAGCAATCATTTATTTAGGGCGTAGTCAAAATTAATAAAAGGTTATTTGGGGGTTTTAAGAAGTTCTCCAAGGAATAAAATTGACACTTAAACAATAATTATTAGAATTCTTGCTTGATTAAAGCCAACTTTAATAAAACAAGTACGACCCATGAATTAATTATTTTACATAGAACAACATTTAAAGTGGGCTTATGATTTTTTTTTACAAAAATAATATAAATAACATAACTAAAATAAATAATAAAATAAATAAAATAATGACTAATCAACATATAATTAATAATAATAATCTGAGAGTAATAATAAAGAATTGGTTGACCGAACAAAATATAATGCGGTTCTGATTAATTTGATTTTCGTAAAGATTTATCCGGTATCACCGGTATACTTTATTTTCAATACGAAGGTAAATATAAAAACCAATAAGCAATAATTAAATAAAAGTTAATTGTTAACTTGTTGACAAATGACAATTATTTACTCTGAATAAAATTCAAAGAACTTTAGGTGTTTCAATTCCTTAATCAAAATTTATACTATAATAAATGTCTACACACATTTGTACATATGCCATAATTCGCATAAAAAAAGGATCGAACGAGAAAGATACGCATAATAAACTGAATGTGTCAAAATTTAATGAAGTTCTGAATCCCATCTCTACTGAGGTCCCGCTTTTCTATTTTCAGGTCGGCCACCTTCGAGCAGAAGTTTGTCGCATCTTATTTCTGCTTACTATCACTTACATTATTTGTTGCCTTATCTCTCTCTAACACATTGGAGCACAAAACTTATTTGCGTTAAAAAGATGATTTCTTTTCCTTTTTGCTTCTAATTTGTTTTCGTTGTTGCGACAGGTTTTTTCCTCTCGTCCGTCTTCAAAGTGACATCTGCATTTCAACTCCTTACGTGTGTATGTATTCTTTCAGATAGAATGAGTCTCGAATTCCCTTAGATAATCTATTTCTTAGATCATTTAAAGATCATTTAAAATACATTTAAAATATTTGACAGTGATTGTATCTTCATAATTATCTCCATCATTCATTCTTACGTAATTGTGTAAAACAAATAGGTTTCATGATTTCCTCAAATTCTATGTTTACATCCAACAATCGATGTAGTATTCGCCTCTAGTTGCACATAATAGCAAATATGCACTCAATATAGCGATGAGCTAATGTTAAACGATAATACTTTTTTCATAAGATAACATTTTGCCGCTGTACAGAACGCTCCTCTAACGCCTCTCATCTGAACAGTTACAAATTACAGAACGCGCGTCATCTGAACTTAGTCTAATGCTCCTGGACGACACCGTACAAGATTACCAATAACCCTAGGTTAGTAAATGTGAATCCGCGCAAAACAAAATTATACGTTTAGCATTGTGTTAACATAGAATGCCTATATCGTATATAGGTGTACACGTTCTATTTGAGATTATATCCTAAAGTAGAAGAGATAGAGAAAGTTTTACCTGGGTAAAAATGTCGATAATTAAAAACAAACAAGTAACTAACATCAGGCTTTAAATTTTCAGAGCCGTATTTAAAATATTTATAAAACATTTTGTAATTTTCTAAAATTTAATATAGCATGATTATTTTTGATCATATTAAAAATCTTTAAAGTAGTTTTTTGTTACATACATTATCTTTATAAATAAGGACCTGGATTTTTTTCATCAATTCGTTTCAAAATTGTGTTTTAAATACAATCCTGTATGATTAAAAGTAAGTTGTTACAGTTTTTGTTGATTTCAATATGGCTCTTATTACAAAAGCCGGTCCTGCCTCGATTAGTTGCACTTACGGTAAAAGAATATCTTCTAATTAACTTATCAAGCACTAGCTTCTCAAAAACTAGGTAGATAATTTTGATGAACAGTTTTGGGTTTTTCAACCTGCTAAACTAAATACATCGCAACTAGAACTAATCTAAGCAGGTCCGGCTTTTAAAATAAGAACCACGTTGAAACCAAAAAAACTGTTTGAAATGGTTTTTAATCATAAAGGGTTGTATTTAAAACACAATTTGAAAAAATTCGATGAAAAAAGCAGGTCCGTATTTAAAAAACTTATGTTGATGGTGCCTACGCAGTTACGAAACGCTGCTGTATTACACAAGTGTTCACGACAAACTTAAGTATGTTATATGCAATGAAAAACTACTTCAAAGTTTTTTTAATATTATTAAAAATAATATTGTAAATATTTCAAATACGGCTCTGAAAATTTGAATGCCGATGTTTGTTATTTGTTTATTTTTTAATTGTCTACAGTTTCCCCCATTTAAACGTTTCTCTATCTTGTATACTTTAGGAAATAGCAATACTGTCTTAATTAAGTGTACACCCTGTATATCCAACCGGAGCAAAGACAAGATTCAAAACCGGACTAAAATTGGTTAAATCCTAGGTATCCCGAAATAAGTATTATATTGTGGCACTGGTACAAAACACATAAGACGGGGATAAATGCGAGAAAATAGACACATATGGACACCCTAATTACACAGTATTAAATGCTTCTGAAGAAGGATTAATTGTCTCTCCGAAACACGACAAACGTACATTTGCTGGGCCTCGTAGCTGGGAGCACCTAAAATGCAAGTTGTTAATAAGTGTAATTTTCATTAAATTAATATGTGGACTTAACACTGAGACGTAGTGTAAAATTCAATTGTTTCATAGATTTCTAACATCGAACCATTGAAATTATGATCTAAACTAGTAGTATCATCAGTTCTAATTAATTGTAATGATATAATACCGTAAAAATGCAACAAACTTAATAAAGATAAAGTACAATATGTGGAAATTACGGCGCCTACAGATTCACTAATTCAACCATTACACATGCGTTTGTTATTCATTGGAAAATTCATTATGTTGCAGTGCTATTAAAACATTTTTAATTTTTAACAAAATAGAAGCGTATTTCTATTAATATGCAAGTTTTATCTCATCTTTACTAATTCTGTATGCACTTCAGTTATATTTGACTATACTCTCTTTCACGAAGCAGTAGACTAAGTTGCTTGCATAATTGATGAATAACAGTTGCATTTACAGCATATATTTGAATTGAATTGGGTCTTTAGATGTTCTAGGCTGTGCGAAGCTACATACCAGATTTACAAAATATTGAGGGTGCCCTTCTCTGTACAAAGACTATTCCAAATCTGATAGTAATGTGGAACATAACTCGCGACCTGCGTCTCGCTGCTATTAGACTGTGTGAGCCTCTGATAAGCTAATTCTGAGCGTAAATGAACTTCTTATGTATGTGGTAATTTTACATGAACAAGAGCTCAAAATAATAACGCTTTTTCAAAGTAATTAGGAAGGTTCGTTAAGGCAATTAATATTGTCGGTTGAAAATAACGAACACAAAGATCCGTGGAGCCCATTAGGAAGTCATTAAAAATGGACGGTTATGAGATAAGAAAATCTTTCTTTAAAATTCAACTAGTATATACATACATATATAATTTTAGTTTGATCAGCTATAAATGTGTGAATAGGTGTTTAAAAATTTGCGCTGAATTAATAAGACATGTTTATACATAGAATACGAAATAGACGAACGTGTATGGAAATCCATAAACCATTTTGATGTATTTGGACATTAATGTCTTTTTTGCTTTAATATAGGACCATCAATCTCCCAAATCTGCAGGCGTTTATATATTTCCAACATCCCTTTACGTATCGCGAAGAAATCACACAGGAAAGTCGGACATATAGACTTTATCCATAAGAAATTAACATGATTTCTTGTGCTGGTAGACTTCGTGGGTTTAAATAATTGTTTAATTATTTAATTGTTTTATTCATTTGTCTCTTTTTCGTTTGAGACTGTACAGTCGATAACAAACTAAGATTTTATAAAATACAACTTGCAAGGAAAAGTCCAGAACATTTTGTTTTTTACAGTAAAAACTACGTATGTGTATGTTAGAGTTGCTCTTTTCTGGCTTCAGTGGCAGAATCTCTCTTTAACCCTAACTTAGGAGCAGAACCCTCAGTAAAATATTTCTAACGTAGCAATAAGAGGGTAAATGGGGTTCAGAAAAATGCGGTTCTCAGATTTTTCAAAATACAACTTTCAGGTAAAACTAAAACATTTTGTATAGTGCAGCAAAAATTACTTATATTAGAGGTGCTCTTTTCTGGTTTCAGTTCTAGAATTTCTCTCTAACCCTAAGTTAGTACATCTCTTACCAGTACATCTCTCTAACTTAGCAGTAAGAGAGAGAATCTCTCTTACTGCTAAGTTCTCTCTCTTACTGCTAGTAAGAGACATCTCTCTAACTTAGATAGTAAGATAGAGAGAAGTAATTGGGGTTAAAAAAAAATGCACATCTAAGATTTTTCAAAATACAACTTTCAGGAAAAAAATCCAAAACATTTTGTTTAGTGCAGTAAAAATTACGTACATTAGGGTGGTCCTTTCTGGCTTCAGTTGTAGAAATTCTCCATTGAGCAGTAGACTTCTCAGTAAAATTTGTCTAACTTAGCAGTAAGAGGGTTAACGGGTTTATAGAAAAATACAGATCTAAGATTTTGTAAAATAAAACTTGCAAGCAAAAGTTCAAAACATTTTATTCAATGCACGAAAAATTATGTATATTAGAAGTGATTCTTTCTAGCTTCAGTTGTAGAATTTCCCTCTAACTCTGACTTTGCAGTAGATCTCTCTAACTTAGCAGTAAGCGGCAAATTTATCAGTAAGGGGTTAAAAAATGCACATTTAATATTTTGTAAAATATAACATACTGGGAAAAGTCCAAAACATTTTGTTTAGTGCAGTAAATGTTAGGTATATTAGAGGTGCTTCTTTCTGGCTTAGCAGTAGATCTGTCAGTAAAATCTCTCTAACTTAGCATTAAGAGGGTAAATGGGGTTAAAAAATCTGAGATGTAATATATAACTTGCAAGGAAAGGTCCATAACATTTTGTTAGTGAAGTAAAAAGTATATATGTATTGAGGTGCTCCTTTCTGGCTTTACTTGTACAATCTTTCGTCTAACTCTAACTTAGCAGTAGATCTCTTCGTGAGATTTTTCTAACTTATCAGTAAGAGGGTACAAGGGGTTAAAAATGCACATCTAAGATTTTTTTAAATATAACTTGCAGGGAAATTTCCTAAACATTTTGTTTACTGCAGAAAAATTACATTTAACTGTAGATCTTTCTTACTTAGCACTAAGAGGGCAAATGGGGTTAAAAATGCAGATCTAAGATTTTGTAAAATAAAATTTGCAGGATAAAGTCCATAACATATTGCATTGTGCAGCAAAAATTACGTATATTAGAGATGCATCTTTTTGGCTTCTATTGTAGATCATACAGTTATTTTCTTTCTATTTGATTACTTTATTTATTTTGCACGGGATTATCGAACATAATCCATTAAGAAATTCGAAGAGCTTACTTCTCTATCGTATTATAAAAATTCCATTCCACATTCCATTACATGGATTTTAACTTTAATCATATATTTCTAGGTATATTTGTCCCACACACGTGTTTAGCATTTAAATGTTAATTTATAACTGTGCATATATTATTACATATGCATATACATGAAATTGCATAACTTGTACCATAGAGATGTAAGGTGTGGTTTACTTATATATGTACTATCAATTCCTTTGCATTGCTTTCTTCTACTTCGTTCTTCTCAATTTTACTTGCTATTTTAGTGTTTGGATTTTATAATGATCGCTACTTATTCCTGTTTGAAATAACGTGGTTTTTACCACGAGGTATGATAAGCATTGGTAACACTGGTCGACAAAAATTAACTTTTTTCTTTCACGAACAGAAGAGTTCGTGGAAGTATTTTTAATACTCATTGCAAATCAACTTTCGGATTTTTTCTACGGGCAGGAGATTTTTGTGATACTTGTTTTAAATTTTGATAACTTTTGTAACTAGCTATATAACTGAAAATGATATACCTTCATTCTCGCTGACTTAGAAAGTGGTAGTTAGCGATTTTCTGGTGTGCTTTGTATCTGGAACATCTCTCTTTTTGGTCCAACAATAGTCGGCAAGCATGTTAGAACTCCATTTACCTGGTACCTTTTTTCCATTGTAAAAATTTACTGATGAAAAATATTGCTGTAAGCGTATTCGTCACTTACAGCTCCAAGATTTTCCGGGACAAAATCTAAGTGTGAGTCTAAGAAATGCATTTTTAAAGACAGATTGCGTCCCATAGCTTTATATTAATTTGAAAAATCAGCCATTGTATCTGCTTTATGATTTTCTGAGTTTTCTGCTTTATGATTTCCAAGAAAATTCAAAAATACATTTTTCAATACTGCAAATCTGCGTTTTCTAGTGGTTTTAATAGTACATCGAAATGTTCATTAGTCATTAGAGATCGTATTTGTGGCCTGATAAAAATCCTTTCCTTTAGCTTAGCATCGTTAATTTTGGAAAATTTTGATTTTAAGTACAAGAATCCATCAGAGTTTTTATCCAGTGATTTGTAGTCAATCCCAATTTAATATGCATTGGAGGTAAATATATTCTTTCAGGATTCACTAAAGGGACATTTGCCACATTTTTCTCCCCACGGATAATGCATTTGCGTTTAGGCCACAATTTTGTAACGTAGTGATTCTGTTTATTTCTGCCGTCCTATTCGCACAAAAAACAGCAAAATTTCGTGTACCCTCACCACAGATATAACAATTATATTTTTCATATTCCATTTTCTCTAACACTAGGTTCATATTTTCATACGTCACTTTCATATCAGCGGCATGTACTATATGTATTGATGGAAATTTATTGCCAATATGTAGCAACACAGATTTGTCAATATGTAGCAACACAATTGCCAATATGTAGCAACACTAACTTTGGTAGAGTCTATAAACAGGCGCCATTCATCGGGCTGATGTTGATACACAAAAGTTTCCATTACAGAAGAAATATGATTACAAACACAATTCCATTTTCTTCAGAAAAGTAGTGTTTGACGGAATATTTTCCGTTTCATCTTTGTCAGGATCAGAGCAACTAAGGCTATATCACAATTTGCCATCATATACTCGTATAGGGTACTGCTCATTGTGTGGGCCTCATTGCAGATATCAAATTTGGATAATTAACTATATGTTTTGTTTTAGATGTGATTCCCTTAATATTTGTTAAACAAAAATAACAATCTGAATGATCTTTCTATTCCATTCAAATCATAGTAATTGCACATGGCTTATGCTGTGTACCATTTTCCATTCAGTCAACAGTCTATATACTCGGGGCCCAGCTTTTATCAAAGTCACCAACTTGACAGCCAATGTAAAGTTCATAACATTTACGCACAAGCGGCGTTAAATTTCGCCTTTTTGATCATAGTAAAAAACTAAAATACTATTCTACACCAAGCACAATACAATTTGAAATTAGGAAAAAACGTACATGTAATATGTACTCGTACTAATCGCTCACATACACTGCAATACTGCCGACTCTTTTGACGCAACACAATGGCAGAAAAAATAGATCTGCGTATGTTGGAACTAGGTCACGTCATATTCCTCAACTCTCGACCCATGCAGAATCACGTCTTGTACTTCGGAGTAAAATAAGAATATCATTCCTTTAAATTGAGTTGAATAGAACCCCTAACAAAGATAATGTTAAAAGCAGTTTTTGAAAAGCGTCTGTCACACAAAAACCGTGCCCGATGGAAAAATTCTGATTGCATATTTGAACTCAGAATACAAAATTGCACTACAATCACTATTTACATATGAAAAAAATCATTTCGACCAGTATAATCAATGGTTCCCGGTAGCATTTCAATCTACTACAACTGTTATGTGATCCTTACGTACTTTACAGCTGCTCATTTAGGACGCGAAGCATTTTTTTGCTGGCGATGCCTTTCAATTGAGCTCACCATTTTGTCCGTTTGGTTTTGAAAGAATTAGCGCTGAAGAATCTGCGCAAAATTTTTCTTGTTGATTTCATATTCAATAATGAAATATTTTAACCACCATGTAACTAGCTTGAAAATGATGTAGACCGCCTACCTTCTCATATAGGATGGGTTATTTTTGAAACTGATACATTTGCACAGTCCTGACGAGAAAGAGGAGGGTGGGGGGCAAAATTCCTCGGGTTCGTATTGGTTAAGGGACACGGATTAATAAGCTTAGGTATTGTACATTAATAAAAGAACATTAAACAATTTCTTCTGCTGTTTCATGCAAGACCTTATAAAAATAATTTGATTTGGAGTGTTTTGATTTGGTATGTTATACAATACTCACTTAAATCTTATAGATCGTCTATTATAAAATACTTTTTCGGTTCGCTGGCGCACGGTATTGTTTAATCTTTTGTATTTATGCCGCTATTGAAGCGCCAGTAGACAAAGCAAAGAAACCTTATCAGGTTCGAACGCGATGCGATTGATAAGGTAGCAGTTTTAATTCCTTGCGCACACAGATGCTTTGTTTTTATTCATAATACGTTTGATGCCTATGATGTTTCCATGTGCTCTTGAACATTTTGTACTTTAAATCCATGTGAAATGTTTTTATGTTTGTAATAATAAGTTTTATAAAAAATTATTGCCAGTTATTGTGTGAATTAGAGAAAATAGGATAAAAGTAAGTGTTTATCTTCTTAGCTCAGTTTTCACTTTATATTTAAATCGTTTTTAAAATCTTTTCAAAAAAATTAATCTTTTTAAAAGATTTGGGACCCATCTACTCTTTTTTATCGTTTTTTAACCTAGTCCTCGATTAAACATATGTAGATAGCTTTTGTTTTTCTAAGATTGCTAACCAATGTATTTACAATAAAAAATATTATATTTAATAAAGTTACAATTATTCAAATAAAGTTGATAAAATTCAATTTTTCCTCCGCGTTATTAAACTTTTTTTTATTTTTCTCGACGTTAAGTGGTTTTCTCGTTAGTAATATGCTACACTTTGCTTAAATTCTAACAATTTTCATATACGTGCTTCTAATGAAATTATACGACTTAAATTGATTGTAAAAATATTTACAGTTTCTTAATAATGCAAATCGGTTCTACTCATTGGCTCTGTGTTTCATGCATAATAGATTTTTCTTGCAATATTGATTACATAAACCAGGCTTGGGCAAATCGTGGTTCTAATGTTAGATATAAGTATCCGTGTCCACGCTCCTTTAATAGACCTTTCCCATTCCGTTTGCCACTGAGCCATAAGGGCTTCTCTAGCCTTAGCTTTTCGTCCTTTAATTGTTGCCTGTTGGCCCTTATGTCAGGCGCTATATGTTAAAATTTATGTATAGATGATGACTTATTCTTTACGACGAGTACTTGACAGTCTCGTAGCTATGATTAAATGTTACGTCAATACTGTATAAGGAATTTACTCTTACAGACGTTTGTTCATTCCAGTGTACACTCTTCTAGAAAATTAAGTCATCATCTACACACAAAAATTTACATACAGCGCCTGACATAAGGGCCAACAGGAAACAATTGAAGGACTAAAATCTAAGACTAGAGAAGCTCTTCTGGCTCAATGACAAACGGAATGGGAAAGGTCTACTAAAGGAGAGTGGCCACGGAGACTTATATCCAACATAAGCACCTAAATCGATAGGAAACGCGGAGACTTGAGGTTCTTCCTGACGCAAATGATCACCGGCCATGGTTGCTTCGGGAGATTCTTAGAGAGAATAAACATAAAGCCAATCACAGAATGTGAGCTCTGCGAAAGCCCTAGTTACGATGCGTAACACAGAATTTTTTAATGCACCTCGTGGGAATCAGAAAGAGTAACATTAAAGCTAACGTCAGGAGAGGACATCTAGCCGAGGAACATAATACAATTGATGATAAAAGCTGAGACAAACTCGAGAGGTGTTGAAAAATTCGCTACGAATAAAAGCACCGATAGCGGAAACGACAGAACAGCTCGAGCACAAATAATATGAAATAGCGCATAGGAAGTGAGATAGAAGTAGCCTGAATCCCTAATCTGAGAGAGCTTCACTACTCGGGATGGGGGAGTAAGTCAATACACCTGAACAGAGCTACAATGAAGAATGCGCAAGTGATGCTAGTGTCTGGTGTCAGAAGGGTCACTTGGGCTATACCCCACGTCCTATAAAAAAAATCACCTCAAGTTTGCGGCAGAAAACCAAAACGCCGGGAGAAGTGTTTAGGGCGTTATGGGAATTACCTCGAAAACCGGGATACTTATTTTTGACATTGCTTCTATGACACATTTTCATTTGACTATCCCTTGTATATTCTAAATATAATTCATAAATCCGCTGTATAAAAAGAATTATAATTTATACGTAATACGTACAATAGGTTTCATAATTAAAACTCAGTAATTATTAAACAGATAAGATTTATAATTAATAGTTGCATCGTTCATTAAATTTGAAATCAAGCATGAAAAGGTTTTTAATCTTTTGAAAGATGTAAAATACAAAATACCCATTGCTAGTATACATAATACCAATATTAAGACTCCCGAGTGAGCAACTCTTTAAATAATTGAACAACATAACTTCTTGAAATTTATCTAATTTACCTATCTAAAAGCACAAAACGTTATTTATAGCTACACTGCTGGCCATAAATATGGAAACAACTTGGTTAATAGTACAATAATCACAATAAAAATGGACAGTTTGGTTAATTTTGCTGTGTACTGTAAGTTTTGGTTTTAAGAGAATGCACATCTGACTTCATGAATTCATTTGAATTAGCTTTAACACTTCATGAATTAGATGATTATCTATCTGCATTATATTAAAAGCTTTAGTTCTAATAATAAGTTTAAATTTCCATTTCAGTATATATATATATATATATATATATATATATGAACAATTTAGTAATTTTTGAATTGTACAGGGTGTATTCATTCTTAATTCTTATAATACGCAATCTAGAATTTAAAAAAAGTGAAATAAAAGAATTCAGAAATATTCATACTATTGACTTATTTCTTAATTGGTGCATTTTAATTGTGATTACATTAATTGCAATTAGCTTTAATTGCAATTAATATTTAATTAAATATCACAACTAACAAGTTAATTGCAATTACATCAATTGCAGTTTTAGTTCAATTGTACTTAAATCAATTGTAACTTCTTAGCCGTGACGTCAATTCATATTCGTATTTTCATTAGGATTATTTTCTAAGCAAAAATTCTTAGTAGCTTTTAAGAAATTTAAATAAAATTATTAACTTTTAATTACGTGGATTGTATATATTGTGCTCTAATGGTTCCGCAAGGAAGCATTGTTTACCACTCTCCATGAACGGTTCTTTGATATCATAGTGCAGAGGTTCTCAATTTGAGCTATGTGGTCCCCTAGAGGACCACAAAATAATTTTGGGGAGCCAAATTTGCATTCCAAATGTAGAGTCACATGATTTAGCGGGTACCTTAAAAGAGGTCTGTGAAAAATAAAGGTTGAAAACCTCTGTTTTAGAACTAAAATAGTATCTAAGTTTCGAAAAACCATGGATCATTTTCTCTGAAGTGTTTCGAGAGCGAACGACTTTCGTTCCTTTGCGTTCATCCTCAAACAGACTATTCTGACTTTAATCTAGGTTCATGTGAGTATATCCAGGTTCCATTTCCTATTACAATGCTGCATAGTTTTTGAAACACCTTAATTAGATTTATTATGTATGCCTTGGCACCATTTGATAAGATCCGCTTTTTGAGCATCGGTCAATTGGCATAGAATACAACTGACACTAATCTTCTACACATCTAAATGTTTCTTCAATATTCTTTATATTATGTGTCTTACGAATTCCCAATCTTGCCTGTGTCTTACGGCCGGTACGGCCATTCAAGCTTGTAAGGTAAAGCTGGTTGTTTAACAGCACTAAAAGGCCAACCTTCACGACACTGACGAGAATCGTGCTTTAACTTCAAAAGTCTACTAAAGAACTTCTTCTACATACTTCTTGCGGTAGAATTACTACACTCCCACGGATATCTTAATGCTAATAGCCTCGAGCGACTCAGGTGTATTGCTTAGAACAGCGATAATCAAACTGTGTTCCATGGAACCCTGGGGTTCCACACAAGGTTCTCCTAATACAAATTACTTGGACGTCGGCTTAGACCCCCCCCCCCACTCACTTTAAAAATAAAACTTCTATTTTAAAAAACCTTAAGGTTTTAAAAAACTCATAAGTCGCTAATTTTTTTTGTTAGGCGCGAATTATTCAGTTTTTGTTATAGAATTTAATTTATCTATAGAGCACCCTACTTTTTTTGGGGGTTCCACGGAATATTGTTAGACTGTAAAGTATTCCGCGACTCGAAAAAGTTTGAAGAGCACTGGCTTAGAATATATCTGTGAGGTGGTTTAAAGAAAATGAATTTATTTAACAATTTTTTTTGGCGTTACATATG